>JAOSBN010013450.1:0-18128 GCA_027563595.1 Erythroxylum suave | reverse complement strand
AATGAAATGAGGAAAATTTTGGTTTCAAAAATATTATGATTTTTATACTGATGTTTTATTATGATGCCATGTGAGGTGTTAGTAGTGATTGATCATAGTTCACCCTTATCGTAGGATATGATTCAGAATGACCTGCGGGCGTCCCGGTGTGTACCCTGTGGTAAGGGGGTGCTACACTCATACTAAGTATAATAACAAGAATAAGAATAATAAGAGTAATAATCATAAACAAAGGTTAATAATTAGAAAGATAGTAATAATAATAATGATAATAGTAACAACAATAATAATAGTAATAAGAGTTACTAAATCAAGCTAAATCCCTAAGAGATAAGTACTACCTATTACAAGTTCATGTTGACTAAAATACGAATTACAAGAATCTCTTTACGAAGGATTCTTTATCTGAATCCTAGTACATCAAAGTTTTCTGTTGTGGGTCATGTCCTCGGTAAGTTCCAATATTGCCATATTGGTCTTGATTTCCTCCCCCTAAGTTTTCTTAGGACTACTTTTTTTTTTACCTTTTACAGTGGTTAAGTATTATCTTCTCACACCTTTTCATAGGAGAGTCTGGGTGTCTCCTCTTAACATGTCTAAACTACCTAAGTCTTATTTCTCTTAATTTGTCAATAATATTAGCTGCCTTCAATCTATCCCGTATCGTTACATTCTGGACCTTATTTCCTCTAGTAAAGTTATACTTCCATCAGAGCATCCTCATATCTGTTACTATTAGCTTATGACTATATACTTGTTTGATGGGTCAACATTTTTCTTCATAAGGCATGATCGAATTAATCACGAAACAATATAATTTACCTTTAACCTTAAATGGTATCTTCTTATCATACAAAACTCTTGATGCACTTCTCTATTTAAGCAACCTAGATCTGATCATGTGAACTTTGTCTTCATTAAGCTCCCCATTGCTATGGATTATAGAGCCTAGATATTTAAAACACTCATTTTATGGTATTTCTGAAACAATCTTTACCTCCATATTTAATACCTCTTTATGTCCTGAAAAGTTACTCCATGTACTTGCTCTTAGTTATGCTTAGTTTAAAGCCTTTCGACTTTAACGCATCCCTACAAAGTTCAAGCCTAGCATTGACCTCTTCTTTTGTGTCATCCATCAAAACATTTACATCCGCAAATAACATGCACCAAGGCATATTCCTTTGGATATTCTTCATGAGCTCATTAATCACTACTACAAACAGAAAGGGGCTTAAAGAGGAGCTTTGGTGTAGCTCAATATCTATAGAAAATTGCTCTGTTTCTCCACCTATTGTCCTTACTCTAGTCTTTACGCCTTCATAAATATCCCTAATAAGATGTATACAAGTGATAGAAACCCTCTTGGCTTCTAAACATCTCCACATAATTTCCCTTGGTACCCTATCATACGCCTTCTCCAAATCAAGAAAAACCAAGTGTAAATTACCTTGTTGTTCTCTATAATAATCCATTAACCTCCTAAGGAGATGCAAAGCGTCTATTATAGACCTCTCTAACATGAAATCAAATTGGTTTTTCGAGATAAAAAACTCCTTCCTTATCCACTTCTTGATCACCTTCTCTCATAACTTTACGGTGTGACTAAGTAATTTGATGCCTCTAAAGTTGTTACAGCTTTGGATGTCTCTTTTGTTCTTATATAAAGGAATTACTAGACTATATCTCCAAGCGTTTGGCATTTTGGTAGGATTGCATTAAAAAGCTTGGCTAGCCAAGTAATGCCTTATTCACTTAGACACTTCCACACCTCTATGGGTATCCCATCAAGCCTTGTTGCCATACTGCTCTTTATTTCACTTACTATCTTCTTAATTTCATCTTAAAGTTTGTTGTCAAAAAGTGAAATTATGAATCCTATTGGATGAGCTATGATTGCCTAATGATATGTTATTTTCTACGCCTTTATTAAAAAGATATAGAAGTAACACTATCATCTTCTCTTAATATCATTATCAGGTACAAGAACCTGCCATACTTCATCCTTAATACATCGCACATGAACAAAATCTCATGATATCCATTCCCTAACTTTTGCTAACTTAAAAATACCCTTTCCTGTATCTTTAATATCCAAGTGTAGATATAGATTCTTGTAAGCTCTACTTTTATCTTCTAAGACTATCATCTCTGCCTCTTTTTTGGCTAATCTATACCTTTCCCTAATACTAACTTGCTCTACCTCGATAGTGCTATCCAATAAAGCTTCATAGGTAGACTTTTTGAGCTTAACTTTTTTTTGAACATCTTTATTCCATCACCAAGACTCCCTCTTACTACCCCCCGGTCCTTTAGAAAACCCCAAAGTTGCTAAAGATGTAGTCCTTAAAAGAGTTGCAACATCTTCCTACTTCTGGTTAGCATCTCCTATCGAGTTTCATTCTTCTCTATAAAGGACTCTCTCCCTAAACAGTTTCATGGTATCTCCTTTCAAATTTCATAATTTGATTTTAGTACACCTATTAGGCTTCTCTTCTTCCTTCAGCCTTTAATAGAAAGCTTCAAAACTAGTAATCTATGCTGAGTTGACACGCAAGTTGCAATCCTTGCAGCTAGATCAATCACTTCACCTTACGAAGAAGTAGTCAATCTGAGTCTTTGTAAGTATTTTCTTAAAAGTCACTATGTGCTCCTCGATTTTCTTTAAAAAAGAGTTAGTGATCACCGACTCAAATGCTATCGCAAATTCCAACAAAGTGGTCTATTTAACATTCCTTTCACCGTATACGAAACCCTTATGAGTTCCTGAATAACCATCTGAAGTTGCTTTTATATGACCATTAAAGTCTCCTCCTAGAATAACTATTTCACTAGGAGGGATTTTGTTGACTCACCTTATCTTTCTCTTCATAAAAACGACGTTTGAGTTGTTCATTCAATCCTACTTGAGGTGTACACACACACACTGCATTTATAACATCACCCTTTACCCCAATCTTTAAGGAATAATCCTATCATTAGTCCTTTTTACCCTCACTACATGTTGTATGAGTTCCTTGGCAACAAAAATACTGACCTCGTTATATCATCTCGAATCCCCTAAATACTAAAGTTTAAACCCATTAATCTCTATTACTTTAGCCTTGTTCACCTGTCTCCTAATGCATGCTATATGAATGATGTACTTGTCCAAAGTCGCCACCAATTTTAAAGACTTCCTTATAAGGGACCCAACGTTCTAAGAACCTATTCATAATCTGTCAACATTTTCTCCTCTTCTAAACCTAAAACTCACCATAGGACGAACCCTTGATCTCTCATCAGCTCTCAAAGCCACTACTCTAGTCCTAATGCCCAAAACAAGCTACTACTACTATTAATAAAAATAAAAATAAAAATAAATATTTAAGTTAAAAATAGAATAAAAGAATAACAAATAAATAAATAGTACGAAACTAAAGAACTAAATAAATTTAAACAAATAAACAAAGCAATAGAAACAAATAAATGATCTTTGGAATCCTCACTTGAATGTCTGTTATGTAATGTTAATCAAACACCCAAAGAACTGAAACAAGTAAGTGACCATTGTAAATCAACACCAATATTGGTGCTCTTTGAGCCGAATAAAAAAAAACAACATGAGAAAGTAGAAGCCAAAAACCTCTCATAAAAAGTATTTTTTATTCCAAAGAAGAAGCGACAAGAAAGTAAAAGGCAAAGAGCTCTGATAAAAGGTACTGTTTATTGAAATTGTAATCTAGATAAGAAGCATAGACAAAAAGAAATGAAATAAAAGCAGAAGTTATGAAAACCATTAAAAGGTGTATGCGTGCATGTTTTTTAATGTAGAGCCCAAAGAGGATAGTCCTAATCTATTCCAAAAGTCAAACATCAATATAGTGGAATAAACTAAAAAGAAAGAGTTACAAAAAAGGGCAAAAAGTAATTACTAAAAAAACACGATATGTAAAATCAATAGCATGTTAAATCTAGAAGATCAAAGACCAGAACAAGTTTTCCAATAATGGCGAAAGCAAAGAAAAGTGGATATTAATACCTACTTGTATTAAGAATTTGCAATCTATGGTTGACCAGAAGCAACAAAAGGCACAAAATGAAAAGATCCAAACAAATCCCAAATCCATAAAGGACTTACTGTGATTTTTCTACACCATACAGAAACCCACTTGTGCACTAATCTAAACATCCCACTTTTTCTAGTTGAATTGGACTTGTCAGTAAGAGCAAGAGCGAAAGGAACAGCTGGAAAAAGAAGAGAAGTCTTAACCGCTAAATTAGCTTAGTGCTGTGGAAGAGTTGCAAAAAGTGATAGAAGTAGGGAATCGAGAATTATATAAAGACTATGAATGATACTAGTTTGCTAATACATTTGGTAGAATTACAGAAGCTAATTTTAAGAAGTTATTAAAAGTTGCTCAAGAAAAATTATATCCAGGGTGGAATTTCTCACAGCTATCTTTTATTATTAAGTTGTTACACTTGAAGGTATATAATAGGTGGAGTAACAAATATTTTGGCATGTTGATTGAGTTGCTTAATGATGCATTATTGATTGGCCACAAATTGCCCAAATCTTACGATGAAGCTAAAAAATTGTTAGAGGAACTTGGATTAAGATATATATATCAATGCATGCTTGTAAGTATGATTGGGTTATATCTTACAAGGAAATTAAAGATCTTTAAGAACATCCCATCAAATTGGCAAGTGGATGATGGAAAAGGAAAAACGTTACCATAAAATCTTTATATGCTTCCCTATTAAACCATGAATACAAAGGTTTTTTATGTCAAGAAAAACAACCATAGATATGACAGGGCATAAAAATAAATGCATTAATGATAACATTATGCATCATCTAGTAGACTCAAAGGAATGGAAAATATTTGTGGGAAGTTTCCATGGTTCACAAAGGATTATTGTAATGTTTGACTTGGGTTAATCCCTAATGGATTTAATTCATTTAGTAATATGAATACTTCTTACAACATGTAGTCTGTAATTCTTATGCCATACAATTTACCCCATAGATGTGTATGAAGGAGCCTTTTTTTAATTATCTTTTCTTATTCTAGGACCTACTACTCATGGTAAGAATAACAATGTATACATGCAACAACTAATCGATGATTTAAAACATCTCTGGGAGGTTGGGTTAGAAACTTATGATGTTGTTGAAGATGAAAATTTTAGAATTCATACAACTATTTTGTGGACTATAAATGATTTTTTTAGCTTATGGCAATTTGCCTGGATGGAGTACTAAAGGGTATATGGAAGGTCTTATGGTAACCATCAAACTTGTTTAATGAGGCTCTAAAGTAAAATATGTTATATGAGACATCGTTATTACTTAGAACATGGGCATAGATGATGAAGAAGCAAATTGTTTAATGGCAAAGAAGATCATAGTGATGCTCTTTTACACTTATCTGGTGATGATATGGTTAATCAACTGTCACGTTTACAAGAGTTTACACTTGGTGAAAACCTAAGTAATAAAAAGCTAAATCAAAGTTTTCTTGATCTTAATTGAAACAAAAAAGACAAAATTTTCAATTTGCCATATTGGAAGGATTTGCTATTAAGGCATAATGTTGTTGTCATGCATAATGAAAAAAAAACATTTATGAGAATATTTTTGATACTTTGATGGGAATTGATTGAAAATCGAAAGATACAATTAAAGCTAGATTAGACTCGGAAGACATGAATATAAGAAAAGATTTGCATTTGAAAAAAAGAGATGATGAGTCATACATGATTCCATTTACATGTTACAATAAGTCAAAAAAAGAGAAATAAAATTTTTTTCAATTTCTTAAATTATTTAAGTTTCTTGAGGGGTATGTTTCTAATATAGCTTATGTGTCAATGGTAATGAGGGAAAAGTTTTGGGGTTAAAAAGCCATAATTGTCATATATTTCTGTAATGATTACTTCTTATTGGAATATGTGGGTATTGGTCGAAGGATGTGTCTGTAACTTTGGCACAATTGGTAAGTTTTTTTAAGCATTTATGTTTTAAGACACTGAAAACTAGAAAGCTTGAAAAAAATGGAAAAAAAAGGACATTTTTTGATTTTGTGTAAGCGTGAACTAGTTCCCTCCGTCCCCCCAAATTGCTTTTGGATGTTATGTTTCATTTGACAATTCACTTACCATATGAGGTAAAAATTTGTGGACCAATTCAAGTTTGATGGATGTTTTCGATTGAAAGGTAATTTATATTAGCTTCTATATTTTTTTCTTTAGTTATTAGTTAGATACAATTGCTAATGTTTTATATTTTTTAGGATTTTAAGCTTTCTAAAGCATTACGTGTGTATTGAAACTCGACTTGAAGGCTCAATTGGAGAGGCTTATGTATTGAATGAATGTTTGACATTTCCTTTGATGTACTTTAATGACATTGAGACAAGAATTTAATAGAGAAAAATGTAGATCAAGATGATCGCTTGTCAATTTTCTCCTAAAAATTGAGGCCACTTGGAATAGGAAAATATATAGAGTTAACTACATATGAACTTCAAATTGGCTATTAGTATATTTTTCAAAATTGTGAGGAAGTTGATTTATATTTGGAGTATGTATATTACTTCTCATTCATTATTTCATATTTAAATTTAGCATTCAACCTACATTTTCAGGCAATAGATACACAAAGATGAGATTAGAAGCAAAGGGATTGTTAATGTTGAAGGAAGACATAAGATAAACTTCCCATCATGCTTTAGGTCTCAAGTAAGTTATTCATATAATAGTATGAACAAATGAAAATTGAAGGTGAGCTTACAAAATTAACTTTTATTTATATTCTTTTTCTACAAATGATATGGTTACATAATCGTAAATTGCCAAAGGTGAGAACAATATTATATGCTTTAGCATGTAGAACTCATATGTATGGGAAAAAATATACAGGTTGCACTATTAATAGAGTTAGATTTCATATTAAAGATTGTGATAGTTGACCTAGAAGCCAAAATTGTGGGGTTGTTATTAAGGGACAACATAAGGATGATTTTATTGACTTCTACGATGTCATCTCAGAAATAATAGAGTTGCATTACATCAATAATAAAAATGTTGTTCTATATCATTGCAAAAAGTTTAATCTTATTGACAAAAGGATTAACATAAAAGTGAATGACATTATTACTTGCATCAATGTTAGTAACACATGGTATGATATTGAATCATTTGTGCTCACAAGTCAAGTGAAGCAAGTATTCTACATTAATGACACTGTATTGGGCAACAATTGAAAAGTTGTTCAAAGTTTCAACATTAAAATCTTTTTGTTTTTTGTGGAAGTTAAAATGGTCCAATGGGTGAAGATGGTGATGAGGTATATCAAGAGATTAAATCAGAGTTGAATAATGTAGCCCTTGAAATAGAAGATGCAGATATATCATCATTCCATAGGAGAGATGTTGATCCCAATATACTAGAAGAAAATAAAGTATAAGCCAATCTTGCCGTAGAAAAAGATAAAGACTATATTAAGGATAAATTATAAGACAATGATGATACTTTGGCTAAATATAATAGAAATAAAGAGTCGAATAATAATGCCATTAATGATGATGGTTTTCAAGATCTTGACCATGGCAATTAAAGGTATTGTGAAAGTTCTCCTTATATTGTCTCAAATATAATGTTGCTAACATTTATGTTGTTAATGTGCTTAATGTTGATGATTAATTGATGTTAATGCTCATAATGTTAATGATTGAATGTATGTTGATAATGATGGTTAGATGTATCATAAAAGTTCCTTTATATTGTCTCAAACGTAATGTTAGTAACATGTATGTTATTAATGTGCATAATGTTGATGATTGAATTATGTTAATGTGATCATTGTTAATGATTGAATTTTGTTAATGTCATGCATGAAGACATATTTCTGAATGAATGCCTAAAGAAAAGTAGAATAGTTTATATGATTGTTAGGTTGAACCAAAAGTTCAAGTTTTTTTTTCGTTTCCTTCACATCTGCTTCCATTAATCTTGTTAGATAATTTAACGACTATGTTATCTTTTTTCTTTCTTTATTTAGGAAAATTGTGAGAAGGAAAAGGTCGATAAAGTAAAAATGAAAACACCTCATAATCATGGGTCAATATCATTTGTAGTTGTCTGCAATGAATATGTAAGGTCTTTATTTGCAAGTTATACTTATATTAATAAATACTATGTTATTTATTGTGCCTTGTATTTTTCTTTCATAAAATAAAGTGAGAAGGAACTACATGGACAAGAGTGTGATAGGATCACACTATATAAATTCACTTACTATAAGGACGGTGAAGGATGAGTGTCAAAAGAAGTAGAAAACAATTATGTAAGTATAAAATTTTGTTCGATATTTTAGTTCATTTATTAATGCTGTAGTAAGTAGTAATATTTATATTGAATATTTTTTTTCTTAAATTTTAAAATAAAATGCAAGAGTTATTAGAGAAATCTATGTTTGAGGGGAACGAGCTCAGTACAGAAGACATTTGTAATACCGTATTTCGAACACATTCTGGTTGTGGCAAAGGTCATAGCTATGACCCTAAGCCAGGGTTTTCAATTCCTGTATGTATTATAATTTAAATTTAATAATTTTTTCTTAGATTATAGAATTGATGAAGATGCGATTGTTAAGTGATTATGTAGTGATTGGTAAAGTCATATGATGTTTGTTGTAATTAGAACCAATTATTTATTGTTTTAATACTCACAATATTTTTAGTGTATTTTAACTAAGCATTTTGGATTATTACAGTTTAATCGACATGGAAAACACTAGGTAGTTGTTGTATTTACTACTCAAACATGTGTCTTATATTTATATACCACCGCATAAGTTTATAAAACACAATATTACAATATTTAAGCTATAGGATTCGGCCATTAAGCTTCTCACATGGTTACTTCCCTTATTATTCACATAAGCTATCTTTGCTTTTTACAAGGCATTTGGTGCCTTTGATCCAATACTTACACATTTCAAAAAACAATTAAGCACATTTTTATCCAAGCACATTAGGCCACTACTCATCAATCTAAGCAAAAATTCAAGTTTATTTTAAGTAAACATGAAAGCCTCTTTCCAATGCACACCATTACAATCCCTAAATCCTAAGCTAAGTTCACTTAGGCATTTTATTAAACACCTAATCTGCATAACCTTCAATTCTTTTTTTTTTCAAGGCTTTATCATAGTAATTCATGCTCCTATATTGTAATATAACAAGCATTTCCAATAAGAACACGCTTCACCACTCCATCCAATCCAATTCCCTTCACTTAAACCATATTCGTTATAATTATACGACTCATTACATTAGTTCATTTCTTCCCCATTATTTCAGCTAAACTTTACCCAATATACATCTTACTCATTTTCATCATCAATTCACATTATACGTACATAATTAACACCATAGAATTCATTTAAACCATCAACAGATATTCAAAATTCCACAAACTTTCTCAAATATAATGATAGATTTGAGTTCCTTAATCCCAAATTAAGTTAGAACACGTTGGTTTGGGATAGAGAATTAAAAAGATGGTGGAAATTTGGAAGTGACCATATGGTGTTCTTCTCCTCCTCTCTTTTCCATTCTTCTACTTTCTTTCAATTAAAAAAAAACAAAGTGTTTTTAACTTTTAATGGTGGGGTGCATAGCCACAAAAGGAAGAAGGGTCTAGAATGTCGACTCTTCTTTGACCAAACATGATGAAATTACCTTTTTTCCCTTAGCTTATATGAAATTACCATTATACCCTTAAAACTTTTCTTAAATTTGCAATTAAGCCCAAAATTTGGGAATGACCAAAAATTTTATTTTCATTTTGATTCCTGGACATTTGAAAATTGTAATTAACCCACTTAACTTTATAAAATTACTTATTGGTCTCCAAAGAATTGAAAAATTACATTTAACTCCCTTAATTTTTAACAATTTGCAAATAAGCCCTTAAATACATCAACTTTTCCAATTAAGCTTTCTAAGTGTGCAATAAGTCTATAAATCATATCTAATGACCCCTAAGGTAGGAGAATGCATTTAGCTCAGCCACCATGGCCATATACATCCAAATGGACTCGGTTTTACACACTTAGAATTTTATATGTCATAAATCTTCAAGATTTTGCATACTGATGAACTCTAAAGTCATGTAAGGACATATAATATTATATATCTCTGGCATATATACCAAAAGGAATCAAATACACTTTTGAACTCATATACAACCATGTATATATATCAATATACAGTAGTATCTCCAAGTACAGATCAATATAAAAGAGCTCAGAGAGTCCGATGTTACATTTTATAATACACGTGTGAATTGTTATGGCAATTATTTTACTATCAGCTTTATGATTGTATGAGAATATTTTAGTTATGTTGTTATAAAATGTTAAATTTTAGTAAATTGATTACACTCACTAAGCTCATCTAAGTCACCTTTATTTTTACGTTTTTAAACAAACCACTTCAGGTATGCGTACAGGTGTTGCAGTAATTGGGACTATGTCGTATGATTAGTTATATCATCGGGTGCTGTTATGCTTGTTTCATTTTGATATATACATTTTTGCAAAGACCTGATAGTTGTGAATTGCATTATGTTTTAGGGTTTGACTTGTTAGGTATTTAGTGTTTATTTGAGTGTTGAGTGTGTATTTATATATTAATTGTGTTAGTTTATGTGTTTAAGTGTTTTTATGGGTAGTATGAGTCTTTGAGCTTAAATGTTATATTTTTGAGGTATCTTGAAGTGTTTATTAGTGTTTCAGGGTAAACATCGAAGAACAGAGAAGTTTCAAAGAATTTCGGGCCAAAACCATGGCCTACGATCATGGCACAACAGGTCGCGATCATGAGAAAAAGGGATAAGCCACCAATACCTAGGCTATGATCAGGCATTTTGGGCATGGTCATGACAGAGGGCTATGAACCAGGCCATGATTGTGCACTTTGGGTCACGATCATGACAAAGAGGATTAGCAAGCCACGATCGTGGCCCATGTCGGGCTGATACAAAAACTTGAGTTTTACAAGACTTTTTGGACCATTTCAACCCCGAATCAACCCTAAGGCTCCTAAAGTATAAATATAACATTACAAGACAGAAACAACAGCCTGGAGAGAGCCGTTGGAGAGCCATTCACATCAGCCAAATTCTGAAATTGAGGAAGGAGATAAAGGAATAGAGACACGAAAAACAAGCTTGATGTGACGTACTTCTAGGAACAAATGGTTTCTCGATGTCACTGCCTCTGCAATTTTGTTCCCAACATATTTTCTATTTATTTCAATTTTATTAATGAATATAATTGAGATAGTTGTTGAGAATAGGTTGTGTTAAATGTCGAGTTTTTGTCTATACTCACCTTCGGGACTTTGATTCTTGAGATTAATGAAGTTTGATTGATTGTGATTTATATTGATTGTGATTTATTTGAGTTAATTGTGATTCAATATTTGTTCTTAATAACTCGACAATAAACAAAGAGGGTGAGCTGAGTGAATATCATCAAATTGGGCTAGCAAGTGTTAGGTAGTTCGATAGATAATAGTTAAATCAAACCAGTGAAATCGTGTAACAAAAGATTGAGCATAGGTTTCCGGCAGGTTATTAGACAAGTTTAGAACTAATTTAGGTTTCGGGTAAATTGTAAATAGAGATATTACAATTCCATAATTTAAATTGAGGATTATAATTTAGGATTAAAGATTATAACTCGAGTGAGAGAGTAATCCACCCTAGGATCGTCTAGACCCAGTAATTTGATAATTGTATAATTGATTAGATTTTCATTAATTTCATATTAAAAACCCCCTTTCTCTCAATTGGTAATCTCTAGGTTGATTTTGGATTTGGTTGTATGATTTGTCATTTTGTTTATATTTTTGAATTTTAATTCTTATAATCGGTTGTTTGATTGATTTATTTTTTGCATTAGTTGTTATTTAGGTTTGTTGCGAAATTTAATCAAGCCTTAAATTCTAGGATTAGATTACCTTTCTCATGGGAATGATATCTTAGGTACTACGTAAACAACCCATGCACTTGAGCAATATCAAGGTTAAAAAATAATAAAACTAAGCACACGTAACCTGACGATCAAGTTTTTGGGCGCCGTTATTAGGGAGGTGATTAGTTTGGTTCTTTAGTCTAAGGCTTTTCTTTATTGTTTCTTTTTAATTAATTAAAAGAGTTTGGGGCTTAACATAGAGACACAACAAGACATCTTAGAATGAGAAATGAGACATTTGAAGAGCTAGATGACAAGAAGAAATGGAAAGAAAAATGATGGAAGATAAATACTATAGGGAGCAAGGAAATTTTAAGAATTACAATGAGTCACAGTATGGTTGCGGAAATAACAATCCTTGTTGGAACACGTACACTTTACAGTGGCAGAACCACCCTGAATTCTATTGGTCCAACAATGTAAGGAATCATTTAGGACTTTAAGACCTAGTTGAATTTCAATATGATGAATCAAGTTCATAGGATTACAAGCTGGAAAAAATCATGGATAATCTTACAGATATGGAAGAGAACCCAAAGAGATTGGAAAAGAAGTTTGAATAAGTAACAGAAGATAATGCATATTCTATTCACAATTTAGAGGTTTAAATAGGCTAGTTTTCCAGGGAATTTTGTAAATAAGGTGTGGAAAACTGTCTGCGCAGTATGAAAGTAAATTCAATAGAGTTGGGCCAAGCTGTCACACTTCGGAATCGGGTAGAGCTAGAAGAACTAGTGGAAGACCATATCGGATGATGACGAAAACGTATAAAGAAAAGAATGTTAACCCTCACTTTTATTCACTAATGCTTGATATACCATATGTGAACAACGAAAAATCTTGGGTGTTCGTTCATAAAAAGAAACCTATCTTTTGGATTGATGATGATCAAGAGACATTTAAATGAATGATGTATTTAAGAATCCAAAGTTTAGTAGCTCATTTAAGATAATTGATGTGTTTAAATCTTCTGAAGAACAAGAGGACGAAGAATAGATGATGACTACCATCAAGTTTGAAGAAGCTATGAAACTCTCTATTCGTGAAACAGAAGAAGCAGAGGAGGCAAAGGTGATTAAGGAAGAAAGAGAGCAACTCACCTTTAGACAGGGCAAACTATTTGATTCAATGGAAGATTCAGGGAGTTTTGTTATTCCCTGTTATATTGATAGTTTATTCGAAAAAAGGATATTATTGAGCTTGCTTGGTTTCCATAATGTTCTTTTGATTATTTTGAAACTTGTAGCTTACCTACAAACTACAAAATTGAGGTTGAGCGAAAAAGATAGAAGCAAGCCGCTCATAATTGATCCTGGTTGAGTTTGCAATCCTAGTTGAGTTTGCAAGGATAGAGCATCAAGCTACTAATGTTAAAAGAAGCGTTGCATGGGAGGCAACCCATGGAATTTATTTCTTTGATTGTTTTCCTTATTAGAAAGTTCACATTCCGTAGTTAATTTATTTTGTTTCCAAATAAAATCAAGAAGGAATAAGATTTTAGGACGAAGTGGTTGATTGATGAACACCAGAATGATGAAGGAGATGGCTCGGACACAACGATGCCAGAGCTGGGATATTCATCGAATCTATAGGTAGTTCGAGTCTTAGGGCATTCATTTGCCGCCTCGCACACCATCACCACCTCCATCTCCATGAGATTTTTGTCTAACCCAATTTTTCTTTTTCAAATTAGCCTTCAGTTCTATAGTTTTATTTTTATTTTTTTGTTTACTGTAACTTTATATTTCTTCTTGTCTTTTATGTGGTTGATTATTCCTTCTCACATTGAGAACAATGCGTCGTTCAAATGTGAGGAGGGGTATGTGTTTTGCTTTTGAATGTGATTTTGCATATGGTATGATAGTGGTAGGTTGCATTATGTGAATTGTTTGAATGTGTCAATGACTTAGATGGATTGAAATTCATTTAATTTTGAACATAGTCTATTAGGTTGTGAATAATCATTTGCTTGAAGAATTAGTGAATTGGGGTCTTTATATGAATATATAGTTTAATTAGGATTTAGTGTAAGTTTAGCACCCTCTAGATTGTCATATTCATTCATAATTCGAAGCCTTTCAACTTAAGTAGCTAAACTAGTATTTTTCATAAAAAAGAGTAGCTTAAACAACAAGGTAGAAAATAAAAAAACAAAATAAAAAATGTTTATTTTTTGTTAAATAAATAACTATTCTACTAGTCTTTGGGTTATGAATGGAGCTAGTAGCCAGTTGAAAACATAATGACAGCTAACTAAATGGATCAACACGCATCACAAATTTGTGCCTTCGTGTCAAAAAGCTATAATGTTGTTTCAACCAAGTAGTTTAATAAAAACATGACTTAGTCGAGTAACTGGATCGACATTCATTACCAATGTTTGCCTCCACGTAAAAAGACTAAATACATGAACAATTAAAAAAAATTATGTTTTCTTAATAAACCTACCGGACTTATAATAAGCTTGACTTTTCATGAACATGTACTTAGGAACAATTATAGAGTCTGAAGGACCAAAACATTATCAATGTGTATGTGCAATTGAAAAGGGTAAATAAATTAACACTGGGATTTCAATTAAGTTTTATATTTAGTTCAAAGCCCTTAGACAAAGATTTTGTATGCTAATGGTTTGATATAACTTGAATGATTATGTTCACGATTAAATTTATTTCATTAAGTTGAAGTTATTGCCTCATTATTGCATTGTGTTTTGTGTGTTTGTTATATGTTCTGTTTTTTGTTTTCTTGAGGACAAACAACTGTTTAAGTGTGAGGATGTCGATAGGTGTGAATTACATTATATTTTAGGGTTTAATTTGTTAGGTATTTAGTGTCAATTTGAGTGTAGATTATGTATTTATGTGTATTTTATTTGTAGATTGTGTATTAATTTTATGGGTGAGTATGAGTCTTTGAGCTTCAATGTTATATATTTTTGGAACCTTGATGTGTTTGTTAGTGTTTCAAGGTAAATGGTGAAGAATGGAGAAGTTTCAAAGAATTTCAGGTCGAAACTATAGGCTACGATCGTGAAAGAAAGAGACGAGCTAGCAACACCCAGGCCACAATCGTGCACTTTAGGCACGGTTGTAACAGAGAGCTATAAACTAGGCCATGATTGTGACAGAGACGGTTGGACACTATCCATGATAGTGGCAGGCAGGGCCGCACGCGATCATGACCTATGATGAGCTTACACAAAAACTAGAGTTTTGCAAGACTTTTTTAACTATTTCGACCCTAAATCAACCCTAGGACTCCTAAAGTGTAAATATAACATTACAAGACAGAAGCAACAGCCTGGAGAGAGCCGTTGGAGAGCCTTCACATTAGCCAAATTTTGAAAATCCTAGAGAGCAATCCTAGAGATTAAGGAAGGAGATGAAGGAAGAGGGACACGAAGATTTATTTTCTGCATTAGTTGTTATTTAGGTTTATTACGAAATTTAGTCAAGACTTAGATTCTAAGATTAGATTAACTTCCTCATAGGAATGATACCTTAGTTACTACGCAAACAAGCCGTGTGCTTCTGGAATATCGAGGTTAAAAAATATTAAAACTTAGCACACTTAACCTTTCGATCAGGACCTATCCTTGAGTTCTCCTTCTGGAGCCTAAGAGAAGCCCTCCAAGTGACCCCACATTAGCCCTCCAATTGATATCTAACTTGATTGAAGGGTTCCCATAAAGTCAAGCCATTAAACTGTTAAAAACCAATTATATTTTAAAAGTTAAAAGTGCGGAAAATAATGGGAAAATTTCTTTTTCTAATAATTTTAGTAAAACTTTTGCTGGCATAATAGTTATATTTTAACCTTTCCAAAATTTTCTAAAGACCTGTATATTCATCTCAACTTCTTATACGAGACTTCAGGTCCACATCACCAGTAATCACATATATATAGTTCTCAACATTTTAAAAACGTTATTGAGGATTAAGCCCATGTAGTTCAGTAAGTAAAAGAAATTTACAATTCCACAAACATTTACAAGATCACACTTTTGAACCCGTTCCAAAATAATTTAAAACATATGACATAGATAGCAAAAATAAAACAAAATAGTAGCAACTGATGATACAACTAATCTTGAGGTAGAGTCTCAATGGCTTCAGTACCTGTACGCATACCTAGGGTGGTTTGTTTAAAAACATAAAATTAAGGGTGAGCTAACTGAGCTCAGTGAGTTTAATCAGTTTATTAAAAAATTTTAACTTTTCATAATAACATAACTACAATATTCCTATATACAATCATAAAGCTATGGTAAAGCATTAGCCATAACAATTTATTCGTGCATCATCAAATCTGCTAGTAACATAACATTTCGTAAAACACATTTTCAAATTTTCTAAAATAATATTCCAAGATGTTTTTCAAAATTAAACTCGTAATATAAAAGTTTCCATTTTTCATTTTCCATTTTTCATTTTCTTTTCTTAAATAATAAACAGTGGAGGCAATAAGTTTTTTGAAAACTTTTACACTGAAAATGAGTCATCACTTTACTTACTCAACATAGCCTACCATTAGTTTCTTTACTATACGGTACATTAGCCATAAAGTCATAGATCTGGTTCTACATCGCTTACCTGTAATAGGTTAATCGTTATAGACTGGCAGTTACGGAGTTGATTCTGCATCACTTACCTGTAACAAGTCACGGAGCTGATTCTGCATCACTTATCTGTAACAAGTCACGAAGCTAGTTTTACAGTCACAGACCACTATTTACAGAGCCGGTTCTACATCTCTTACCTGTAATAGGTTAACAACTATAAATATACCGATAAAATAACATGTAGAAAGTCTAGTGGTGTACCACAGGTGAAAACAACTCTTACATTTACAACTCGTCTTATTTTCTAAATCAAGTTTGGGAGGATTCCTAAGTGAGTTATTTCAATGTAACTCCCATTCATATAAAATTTAACTTTCAAATTAAAACTAATTATTGTCAAAGCATATACTTATGCTAACAATATTCACCTGTAAAATATCATTTGAATGAAATTTAGTGTAAATATTCATTTTATGATCAAATGAAAACCATTTGCATAAACTCAATTTAAAGAACACTCATATGTCATCAATTCTTTTACAAAGAATTAAGTCATATAAAATAGTTAAAATACACTCACAACTTGCTAGTCTCCAACAAACTCATGCGTTCGGTGCGTCTCCTTTACCTACACAAACCGCATTTCTCTTAGGCATTTATTTCTAAATCAGGAAATAAGGCATTAAAGCTATATTTTTGGTTTAACCAAATTCGAGATTTGTATTTAATCATGTAACACGTAGGCTAATTAGATTTCTGCTTACTTCCATAAGTTAAACTATTAGTTTCCATTTACAAATTTAACTTCAAAAGTCACTTAATACTATATTTTACCCATTCTAGCTTACTAATTTCTTCAAAATACAATCTCACCCAAATTTAATTCACCATATCATAATCATGCATGATGAGTGACGTTTATGACCCATATCCAAAATTCATACCTCCACTTGTTCATTAATTTCCATATATCAAATGTTCAAATTAGCTTTAAAGTCTTTTATACATTTGTTCCCCTATGTCTCTAGTTTCCGTATCATTAAAAATCATGCCATTTAAACTTCTAAATCATGTTTAATGTACCAAATATCACAAGTTGTTTCAACACAGGGGCAGTATCAGGTTACCATTTTCAATCTCAATTTTCAATATCATTCATCCATAATTAGGTCTAGGTTTGTTCTAGATATTTTTAGTACTATATCTTAGGTTTTAGGTCAAATTGAAATAACCCAATTTGGAGATCTGTAGGTTGGTTTATAGTGACAACAATAGGACTAGTTCAAGTGAACCAAGAATTGAAGTCAAAATTTCACTAAACATAAATCTTTATATTGTCATATTCAACCCTTAAATGCTTCCAAACTTATTATCTAATCTATG
This sequence comes from Erythroxylum suave, assembly GCA_027563595.1. Lineage (NCBI taxonomy): Eukaryota > Viridiplantae > Streptophyta > Magnoliopsida > Malpighiales > Erythroxylaceae > Erythroxylum > Erythroxylum suave. The sequence continues at coordinate 147 of JAOSBN010013450.1, read as the reverse complement.
GCAAGTCAAAAATCATTGGTTGTCTTAATCTATAACTAGTCAAAATCATATCTTACATGAATCAATCCCACTCAAAAGCTCCAAAACTAGAAATTTAGGTTAGGAAAACTTACCACTTTCTTTCAATCTTTTGGACAATTGAAGAAC
>JAOSBN010013439.1:0-18129 GCA_027563595.1 Erythroxylum suave | reverse complement strand
GTGCATTGTTAAACAATGATAATTGTGCAAAGTGTAATATATGTGTATGTTATTTGTTATAGAGGAACAATTGGAACATCGACTTCAAGACGTTGCCGGCACTTCCAGGCATTAGCTTCGGGAGCAACTTGTGAGTAACCTAGATGGTTTCTCTCAATTATTATTTGCTTAAGTTATGCTTTGAATTATAAATGAATGTGTTTGATTGTGGATTTTGGATGGAAGGTCTGATGAAAATGAATGGCTATTGAGATATTGAAGTGCTACTTGTATATGAATGTGACGACCTATGTGCTGAATAATGTGATTGATTGGGTTACATGCATTCCATGCATGAATGCATAATCAGATAAGGGAAGTTGTGACTAGGGTAGCCAACGATCAGAGTTTAAAGCTCAACGAGTGAAAATGAGCCTCGAGCTCATAAGTATTTCAAAGTCTCAGGCTCAACATATAATGAGTCTGGTATCCAAAATAGATACAGGATAGTTTAGGCACTCGGTCACAACAACGTAACGATTGGAAAAGGGTCTCACGATCATTTCATAAGCAATTGGTTATGTATGTTCGATATATTGAAATGAAAAATTTGTTTATGCTTAAGTGAGATTGTGATATGAAAGTAATTATTTGAAAGAATGAATATGTTATGTGTATTGATGTGATGCATGAATTGAGTGAATCATCGATGATGGTTACCTCATTGAGTTCGCAAAACTCACCAAAATTGCAACGTTGTCTTTTCAGGACTGAGAGACGACTTTAGCTACTGAGAGACTCTACAGTCGTGTAAATCGTGTTTTGGCAAGAGTTGTTATGGCTCAAAGGTCGGTCAGCTGGGACTTTTGGTCGGACTAGATAGATTTGTATATTTCCTCATTCATGTAGTACTATTGTATTAGGTTTTGATGATGTACACATGGAAATTGTTGAAAGATACAATGTAGACTTTCAATTTTGCGAAATGAAATGAGGAAAAATGTTGGGTTTTAAAATATTGCGATTTCTATATGATGCTTTATAATGAATAATGATATGATGCCATGTGAAGTTAATGTAATGATCGAACGTAGCTCACCCTTATCGTAGGATATGTACCGGAATGACCTCCGGGCATTCCTGTGTGTACCTTGCAGTAAGGGGGTGCTACAATATATCCCACATAATTCCTTTATGACCATAAAATGACATTTTCCTATGTAAATACCAAAATGGGGTCTTTACATCATTGTAACACCTATTTTAAATTAAGCAAATAAACATCAAAAGAAGATAGAAGGACTAAAAAATCATTCATGAATACCTCAATTAATTTCTTCACCATGTTAGCAGAAATATTCATCATACAATGGTCGAAAGTGAATGAAGAATATATTATCCAATAGGCATCCTTTGACAAACAAAAGTGATATAAGAATATGTAATTGTTATTTGCTCTTGATCCTTTACTTTAATTAATATTTCATTAGTATCACTTAAGGAAATAATAAAACTCATGTCCTACCAAGCTTTCTAATTTTTGATCAATGAACAGCAGAGGGAAGTGATATTTTCGAGTGTCAATATTTAATTTTCTATATTCGATGTACATACTCCATTAATGACAATCCTAATGGATATTGGCTCATCCTTTTCATCAGTCACCAAGATCATGCCCCCTTTTTGGGTATAATACACAAATCTCATTTTAGAAGGATTAGAGATGAGGTATATGATTCTAACATCTAAGAGTTTAACTATGTCAAAGTTTATATCTTCTTACATATTTAGATTGAGGTGTCACTGACTTTCCATACTAGTTTTATGATTATTCTGTATAAGGATTCAATGGATTAACAAAGATGGATTAATTCCCTAAAGATGTTGGCCCCCCTAATTTTTTTTCTTGAGGAATAAGCATGATTTAAATAAATTATGAGGTCCTTAAGGGATTATTTTGTGGAGTTAATTATTATGTCAATGTTGGTAAGATTTTATGACATAGATTAATTGAATTGAAGTATTAAAGTTGTAAGATTGCGTAAGGGCAATTGGGCATGACACTTAAGGTTATAAGACATAAGGCCTTAGGGAAGGAAAGGCAGACGTAAGGAAAGATAGATGAAAGGAAAGGCAGACGCAAGGAAAGACAGACATAAGGAAACACAGACTTAAGGAAAACAAAAACGATATAAAGAAGAAGTTACGTCAGTACGTCGAATAGTTATTTAGTTGGAGTTAGTTATAGAACTCAACTAAATAACGGTTTTCAAGATTTAAGAAGCGGTTATCAAGAATCAAGAAGCAGTTAGAGACTTAGGATATAAATACTAGTCTTAGTCGAAGATCTTATGAATCTTACAACTCTTGAGAAATTATTTGATCTTTGAACTTTCAAGTGCTTACTTAGAAAAGAGAAATTCTGTAGTGTGATACTTAGAGAGCTAACCTTATTATAACAAAAGCTCACACTATCTTTCTAGTGAGAGAAAGAAAAGGCTGAGAGCCTGGAGAGGCTCCGTTAGCAGAAAGGATACCTTGTATAAGAGACCTGAAGAGGCTTTGGAAGGGAAGAAAGAATACTTGTAATTGTTTGAAGTATAGTGAAAGTTATATCATTTGTCCCAAGACAAGTTCATTATGATTGAGGACAAAAGCATATTTGATTCTTTCGGCCATAACTTCTTCTCTAGACACTTAAATGACTTGATTCTTGAACCATTGGACATTTAAGGCAATAGAGAAGATTTTTTTTTCAAAATAAAGTGTTATGTCAGAATTGTTCATGGGTGTTTTTAGCAAGACACTTAAGTATAAAAGACATAAGGTATAAATGGAAGGGCAAATGAGACAATTTTCAATCATTAAGGGTATAATTGGATTAAGAAGTGTTTTTTTGCTTATAAATGGAGAAGAAAAACGTGAATGGAAGGACAAGCAGTAGAGAATAACGAAAATGAGAGAGAAAGAGAAGAGAGTTTGATGATTTGAGAGAAAAGAAGAGAAAACAAGCTAGGGTTTAACTTTTCTTGGTCCTCAAGAAAGATTTTGAAGCTGTCCGAGAAGAGAAAAAGGAAGAGGAAGAAAAGGTCTTCCATTTGAGCTAAGGACCCCTTCATTTGGTGAAGAATGAAGGTAAAACCATTTTGGAACATTTGTAATTTTGCAAGGATTTTAGTCCATTAAGTTTAGAAAATGCTTGGGTTTAAGTATTCTAAAACCAATTTTAGTGATTATGCTTGAGGGATTTTCAATTGAAAACCCTACAAAATGGGATTTTTGTTATTATATAAAGGGATCAAAGAGGCAAGAGGAACAAGAGAAGAGGCATGTTTGAGCAAGACTATAAGCAAGGAAATCAAGGTGGGTACATGTTTATAATAGAGCAAATAAGCCCCAAGTGTGTTCTTTGAATCAAGAAAGTATAATGATTTCAAATTGCATAATAAGTATTGCATTTATTTGCTTCTTGGTTGTATTGTGAAATTGTTATATGTTTGTTACATGAATTGCGTTGATTGATTTATGAAAAGACTTTGAAAATGATTTTTTTTTGGAAAAGATACATGTTTATGCAATCATGTCTTCAAGAATGGATTTTCAAGATAAATATAGCAAGCATATGAAAATGCAAGTTTTTAAGAAAATGTGCCATTTTGGGCAACAAGCTTACAAGATTTTGAAATATATGTGTTATGTGGGTTTGTGGTAGTCCCTCAAGAATCGTCACATCCACGTTGACCCAAGAATAGGCTTCTCCCGCCTACCTATTAGTAGCATGGAGCTCCTTCATGGACTCCCATAAGTTTACGACTACACAGGACTATTATATGAAAATGTGTATTGTGTTATGAATTGGACTTACCCAAACCATTTTGATGCGCTTATGTGTTATGATGTGCTCATGATATGTTTGACAAGATTGATTCATACATGAATTGTTTTATTATGATTTTGGTTACTTGACAAGATAAGAATTTTGAGAAAAATGTGTTTTATAAACTCAATAAAAGTTTTCTATGGAAAGTAAAATGGTTTCAAAAGTTTTTGCTTATCTTTTATTATAAACTGTTACCCATGAGCTTTTAAGCTCACCCCCTCTTTGTCCCATCTCTAGGTGATAAGTAAGAGAAAGAGTGAAAGAGAGTCAAGGCACGACTCTAGATTTGCATGCTTTATTTTGTTTGGAATAATTTATGTAAAACAAGGCTGTAGTTGTATGTTGAGCAATTATAGTTCAAGCATTTTAAGTATTTTGGGATTTTGAGAAATATTGTATTATAGCTCGGAATGCCCATTGAAGCTTTTAAGACTTTTAATTTATGATGTTAATGAAATATGGATTTGTGTATGGTTTCGAAATGTTAATTTGTGTATGGATGAGGTGGAGTTGGAATATCAATTAATTAAGGATGAGGTTAAGTTGGAATTAAGTACATTTGAAGAAGTCATCCACTTGAGTGGATGAACTTCGAACATGAATTGTTGTTATATATATATATATGCACATAAGTGAGATATTATGGAAAAAGGAAAGATAGGGTTTTTGTGAATGATGAAAATTAGTTGTAAGTGACGTATTAAAGAGTATGATGAAGTAAAGATTTGAGAGTCATATGATACTTCACAAGTCTCATGATTTTCCGATTAAGTGAACCGATAATGATTAAGGTGTTCTTTTATTGGAAATGGCTCAAGTCTTATCTTAGGATTTTCCAATCAAGAGTTGGGTTCCGGAAACAGTATCCCAACAGTTATGGTATCAGAGCAAGGGTTGGACTTCGGAAACAAGGTCCAACAGTTATGGTATCGAATCAAGAGTTGGGTTCTGAGAAATCGGGACCCAACAAAAGATCAAATATGGATAATACAGTGATCATCCTATTCTCTTTTAGAACCATAAATAAGTTGTTTTCTTGTGTTGAACTTATAAAAGAAAAAATAATAATATGGTATGCATTATCTTTTCCTAGATACGCATACCAGGTAATTATTTCAATTTAAGTGTAAGTGCTTTTTGTATAAGAATAGAGGATTAGGCTTTCCTTCTTATAAATCCTCAAAACATTTAAAACCGTAACCTATAGGTTCCCCCTTCTAAAGGGTCCTTATAAGCAACCTTATTTAAGGTCTCATGCACAATAGTGTCAATGATATAAATCATGTGACATGTACAAATAAGGGTAGGACCTCTCATAACCTTTAATGTAATGAATTCATCTTTGTTGTCCCACTCCTTATCCTTATCCACATCAATTATCAAGTCTCCAGTAGTTAAAAACGGTCTTACTAGTATGATAAGGACCTTAATTTCATGCTTTATATCCATTGTTAAAAAGTTGGAAGGAAAGATAAATTGCTTTACTTCAATAAGTAGGTATTTTATTATCCCATTTTAGTACCTAATGAATTTATCCTCTAACTAGAGTGATATTATAATTGACTTGACTTCTCTAATTCCAAGCTTACTAAAAAATGATATAGCATTAAACTAACACTCGTTCCTAAGTTATATAAACAATTATAATCATCTAAAGCACTAAAACAACAAGGAATTAAAAACTCAAATCTTTTAACTTCATAGATAACTTATTTGGCAATATCAAACTACACTCCTCAATTAAAGGCAACATAACATTCTTTTGTAGTTTTTTAGATGATCTCCTCAAGAAAAGTTTACATAAGATGGCATTTTAGCTAGTACTTAAGTGAAGGGGATGTTGATATGCAACTTCTTGAAAATCTCTAAGAATATTTTTAAAATTGTCCTCATTTTTTCCCTTCTTCAACCTCTGAGGTAAGCTAGGTCTCACATAAAATTTTTATAGAGGATCTGGGTATCTTTTAAAAACTAATATTAGATGTAAATGAGACCAACGTTGATTTTGTTCTAACCAATTCATTGCCCATCATCAAACTGACACCAACACTAGATGAGTGTGAGACAAGTATCAATTTTATGTTTCCTCCATACTCTTCCTCTTCCTCAAGTTTTCATGATGATTGCACTTCCTTCTTTATATTGGAATCAATACCAAGTGTTTTTTCACTCCTCAAATTGATGGCACACACTTAATCTATCACTATAACATATTATACAATATGCTATGAACAAAAATTTAGCTAATTGGTCCAAAAATATTTCCTAAAGTTAGTTGTGATGTTTTCATTTTATCCCATAAAGGAGCGCTAATTCCCCGTAGTTAAAAATTATAGGCCAAAATTTCAAAAATTGTAGATAAAAAGAATTAGGTACAAATTTTTTTCTTAGCTAAAATGTTACAAATATGATGGAGGGAAAACATTTGGTGCCAAATGACTGGAAACAAAATAGAAACGTAGCCAATAATTTTTTGCATAAGTTTAACTTGTTCATAACCATATTATTTTTCTATGTTTTTTATTTTTAGTAATTTATTATATTCTAAAATTTTATTTTGTAAGTAAAACTTTTAACTACTTTTTAAAAATTTTATAAGACAAGACTTTTAACTATGAATTTGTAAAATTGTTACTAAACTTTATTTGCAACTATTTCAATAATCCATGTTATTGAGCAATTTGCAACTTTTTGTATATAATGTATCAACATATTTTTATTGTGAATTTTTTATTATTATTATAAAATCAAATCATAGATAAATATTATTAATTCAAAATGTCGAGCATTCCATATATAAAGTAAAATTATATAAATATTATCAAATTGTACTAATAAAAGTAATATAACATTAAAAGATGATCCTTTATTCTTATAAAAGATATTAATAATAATTTGAGCAATCCTTTTAAACAAAACAATATAGAGAAAAATTAACAAATTGAATATGTCTGGGTATATTGATAAAGATGCTCAAATTACGAAAACATTGGAGCATAACCCGAATAACTACCAAGTGTTGTCCAGGTCCATAAACATGTAATAGTTAACAAGGTTGGTCAAAATCAACTAAAATTATTGTGAGAAAATTGATACACTAATGATTTGGTTCAAATTAAAGCAAACACCACATAACTTTTACAACATGATCACTCATCAATTACATCTTCATCGATTCTGTAATATAAGAAAAAGTTTTAAGATTAAATTATAGTGTATATAGGAAATGATAGAATAAATCTAAGATATAAAATTAATATATTCTAAACCCATTTGATCTTTTACAAATTTCATGAAATTCTTCAATCATTCTAGGTATTAACTAGACCATTTTTGATAAGTCATCTAACTTTTATCTGTATAGTTATAAAATTATAAGTCATCTACTAAATTAGTGAATGCAATTTAAGATGTAAATAACATAATGATGATCAAAATTGACATACCAAATGTAACACCCGGTATCTGATTTAAGCGGTACACCAAAAAAAAATCGATATTTGAGACTAATGTCATTAAAACCAGGACAGTGAATCATATTTTTTGATGACATCAAATTAATGATGTTTGACAGTTTTTTGCTCATCACAGGAAATTGTACGAGTAGATTTTAAAGAACTAGTACAAAAGGGGCATTTTTGTAAATAATGAAAAGAGTGGCTTATAAAGGAAGCTACGTGCAAATAAGACAAAACTCTTATCTTCCTCCTCCCTCACTTGGCTGAACCATAGAAGCTCTTCTCTCAAAATTTTCAAGCTTTGTGACAAGAAAGTGAAGGAGAATCAAGCCAATTAGTCAATACAAAATGGTAAGCCTCAGTCTCGACACTTGATTCTACCGATTGGAATTTAGTTTCTCATTTTCTGCTGCCATAACTATGAAACCCACTTGATGAAATTTATGTTTGATGATTTTAATGATAGATTCTTATTCTTTGATGTCTAATGAATAATTAACATAAGGAAATTTTCATTTTCTATGGTGTTTTGGACCTAAACCAAAACCTAGGGTTTTGGAGTTCAAAGCTGCCAAGGGAGGCAGATTTGTAGGTCCTTCTTATACAATTTTCTTCAGCTGTTTGATGTTTGAATTTGAAGAAACTCAAAACTTGATAGTTGTAGATATAGATGTCTACTATATCCTTGCATTTTTTACGAATTTATGGTGGGCCAAAAAAAAATAGAGATATAAGTCCTGAATTGAAACTGGTTCAGAATACCAGCGGGATTGAAACATGAAATGAAAGTTAATTGTTTGAGGACTTTAGAGTCAGAATTGAATGATGAGCTCTTCTTATGAAATGTTAAAAAATGTCTCATTTATAAATTTATTTTCTTCTATAATGGTCAAATTGGTTTTAAGCCAAAATTTCCCTTGAAATTAGGAGTCTTGGACTTCATTATGTCCAAATTTAGCTCAAAATTCTGAGTACTTGATTCTTTATGTCTTGATTAGCTTAATCATACTTGAACCTATTCGGTTTAACTGATTCATCCGCACAGGTCTCATTCGTAGAGGCATAACTTTTTCCACATAGGTCCAATGGTTTTCAAAATTTCAATACCTCTAGTTAACACATAAATTCACATTTTTTTATGACCATTTTCTAATTTGGTCATTAAGGCTTCCAAATATCCCATTTATAGTCAACCTTAATATTTTGTCACGAGTTGAACCCTTCCTGACTAAAATCATTATAACTTGTTCATTTCTTATCTAATTGAGGTGATTCAAATTTGCATTTTCAATAGACTCATATGGATATCTCATATCCAAATACGGCTTTAAAAATGATGAAATTTGGATTTATTGTGATTTTTCTAAAGCTGTCTTGTTTTTGTTCAGTGTCACTAAGGTCAGCAACACCCTTCACTTATTTAACCATATCTCACAGGATACTCATCCAATTGAAATTCCCTTTATACAGCACTTAGATTTATGTAGAAATGACTAATGCAGGTATATGTAATTTTTATGCATGCTACCCAATAGCTTGTGAAAGTAGACGAGGAATAGAACTAGAAGTCGTACCTAGTACCTCTCAAGTTCAAGAAGATTAGAAAAAAAAAGATCAACCTGAGATAGTCAAGTTGAGCATAATCATGCTACTATACTTGTGTAGTAATCCTTCTTTTTTTTTTTTAAATCTTGCGGCTTGTTGAAGTGTTCTCGAATTTGTACGACTTATTTGATATATGACTCCATGTGATTGAGTCTCGCATGTTGTATGCCAGATTGGCCAGGTGATATTCAGATTCTTTGCATCTTTTGGCTCCCTTATTGTGTTGAACCTATTAATTGCAATTCTTTGATGAATCATGTTTTTCCTTTTATCTATGATCGATGAGTTCATAGGATACCCAGCTGATGGGGTATATTATTAGACTATGTGCACATAGGTAACTCACTAGTGATGGGTCAGACTCAGGTCCTATCTGGAGAGGGCGGACCTCCAGGGGCAGGGTTAGGCGAACCTTGTCTAGAATCAGAAAAGGGGAGATACACCGTATTAACATGCCTCTGTCTCTTCTTAAGAAATTCAAAAAATCAAAACTCAGAATTGAGAAATTAGAACTCAGAAATGACAAAGCTTAGAATTAGAAATCCTGTGGAACTCTATCAAAGAAAGAACCCAGAACTCAGAAAAGAACCCAGAACTCATAAAAGAATTCAGAAACCAAATTCACTTTATAATAGAACAATTTATATTGGGATTTATTATTGATACTTGTGTGATTGCCGCATTTAAAATTTCTACCTGTTTATTTGTTGATACCATGTATTGTTGTTTAGAATGCCATACACCATTCTTGTGAAGCTAGCCTTGTGTTACCTAGCCTAACAAACATGGTAGCATGTTTATATCTCACTGAGTCATGTTGTAGACTCACCTCTCCCTATTATCATTTCAGGGGATTAGCAGATCGTACAAGGGAGAAATCTAAGCCTTTTGAGACTAGCTTGGATAAACAGACAAGTAATTTATTTTTGGCATGATGTTAATTGCAAATGCTTATAGCTGCTTTATGGTTTGTCAGACTCATATGTACATGATACATTTATGGATATGCTATGTTATTGAGAATGATGTCAGTTGATGATATGAGATGATTATAGATTTGTAGATCGTAAGTAGATAATATATGTTAGAATTACAGATTGAGATCCTTGCTTTATTCAAAACTGTTAAGTAGCTACAGGTTTTGGTGGCATTAGTCCTACCCATCCCCTAATGCCAACACGGTCTAGAAGGCGGGTCGTGTCAGAGGGTATCAGAGTCAAAGGTTTCATAAGAGTAAGGATGTGTGCGGGGATGAGAAGTAGAATGGATAGGCTACTAACCATACAAAGAACCCCAAACACATCAAAGGTATTTCAAAGTACCTTCTCAGTCCTAAGCAGCCTAGTAAAATAGAGATGAAGAGAATGTTGAAAAAGCATAGTGAATGAGAATAATATGTAAATATGTATATGATATGATATATGCATATGATATTCTTGCATGAGCATGACACCATGGGGCATAGGATTTGCATCATGTCAATAGCATGTTATTTTGATAAATCATTATATCTAAATGATTTTAATTTTCTCCATAATAAAGATGCCCCCTAGAAGAAGAACACCTCCTTAACGAGGACGAGATCATCCTAAAAAGAGGGAAATTTTGACTACTGTACTTGATGTCGAATCCGTACAGCAAGAACAAGAAGAAAGATCTCCACTCAGAGTTAGGAGGAGATCAGAGATAGAAAATGAACGTGAACCCCCAGCTGCTCGAGGGGAAGATGTTAGAGCTTTACAACAAAGAACAGAAGCCTTAGAAGAAGAGAATCGAGCCTTAAGGGAAAGGCAAGAGGTTCTAGAATTTAGAAAAGAAATAAAAATACTTAAAGGAAGAGAGAGAGAAAGACCTTAGGGTGTACCTGAAGTTGCTCCTACACCACCACAGCCAGTGAAAATGCCTATGGGATTACTTAGGTGAGCTTTAGATGATGAAATGGTAAGTATCAATGATTTCTTGAAATTACAAACCCCTGAGTTTGATGGTGAGAGACATGAGGATCCCCAAGAGTTTATTACTCATTCTGAGAAAATGGTCTGGAGATTGACTTGCTTTGATGCACGGATCATAGAATTAGTAGGGGTTAAATTGACAAAGAATGCCTGGGAATGATTCTAGAGGAATATCGAGGATCAATTATATGGTAGGAATCCTCCGACCTGGGAATTCTTTAAACAGGTATTAATTGATGAGTTTATTTCCCCATATGAAAGAAAGATTTGAGCCCTACAATTTGAAAGGCTCAGAAAAAACTTTGGTATGAGCGTGGATGATTATGTAAGTGAATTTCTACGTTTATGCAAATTTGCTACAACAATTGTACCTACTGAAGTTGCAAAAATGGAAAGATACAAGTTGGGACTTATACCTTCCTTGTATAGTGTTGTTGTAGTTATTGAATTCCCCAATTTATAGGGGTTGATTGATAAGAATGGGTAATTGGAAGCAAAGTTTAAAAAGGGGAGAGCAGAAAGAGAATGGAGAAAGAAAGGTAAAGGTTAAAGCAGTAGAGGCCGTAGAGAAAGAGATAACTTTCATATAAGACAAACAGAACAAACAGTATAGTCTGCTCCTCCATAACCATAGAGAGAGGTTCAAGGCAGAGGTAGAAATCCAAATGCATCAGTTGTTGGACCCCGTTTCTGGAGCCTAACAATCAATTCGAATACCCAACATTTTACACAAACACTTGCATTCAAAACTAACCCTCCAACTCTTAAGCTCTTTTTTGTATCGTCTTTGTTTTGCTTATCATCTGTGTTTGACTTTGCATCATCTTAAGTTGACTACCTATCGTCTGCCTTTTGTCTATCGTCTGTCTTTTTTCTATCGTCTGTCTTTTGTCTATCGTCTGTCTTTTGTCTATCGTCAGTCTTTCGCCTATCGTCTGCCTTTTGTTGTCTGTCTTTCGCCTATTGTCTGCCTTTTGTCTATCATCTATCTTTCCTTGCGTTTGCCTTTCCTTGTGTCTGGGTTATGATGTCATCACAGACGATTCCTTGCGTCTGTATTTTCCTTGTGTTTGTCTTTTCTTGCGTCTGGGTTATGATGTCATCACAGACGATTCCTTGCGTCTGTCTTTCCTTGTGTCTATGTTATGACGTCATCACAGACGATTCCTTATGTCTGTGTTTTCCTTGCGTCTATCTTTCCTTGTGTTTATGTTATGACATCATCACAGACAATTCCTTGCGTCTGTCTTTCCTTTGAGTTCAGATCACAATCTCTCCAATTCTAACATGCTATTCTAATACTAACAACCATTGGCAATCTCAACAATGAAGAGTATGCTCATTTATATTTCATTATCCCAATCTTTAAAATAACATAATCAGACATAGAAAGGAACTCAATTTCACTTTCTCATTTTTAAACAAAGTGAGAGTTTGAACTAGCTTTACTTACATCTCAACATACACATCAACTTAATATAAAATACAAAAGGATGCTCATGTTTGACATGCCTATAAAGCTATCCAAAAATGGTCACTAGCTTAGTACAAAAGATTTCTAGTTATCTTGGAGTTCCGAATGCCTTGCAAGGATCGCTAATCTTCTCGTTCTGCACCTGAGGAGGGAAATTGTGGGTTGAGCTACACAACTCAGTGACTAAAATATTTATAGCCATTGGCAACGGGTCACACAATCAAACATATATATACATATATACATTCATATAGGCATACACTTCTTACCTCAATCTAGAATGATAAATAGGCAATTACAATACCAAGTCACATTTCATAATTCAATTCATTTTCACATAGGACATGTTTGATGTCATTTAACATTACAGCATATCACTCAAATTTGTATCATAACTTAACATATCAAAATGCCAATGCATAACAAATGGCTCGAGGGTTCCTTGAAACAAAACAGAGAAACCGAAGTCTACTCCGTGAACAAAACGAGTCCACTTTTCGGATCTCGTGGGCCACAAGCGGGTAGTCGGGAGAAGGCTTTATGTTGACGTGTACGTGACTACGAAATGGTTCCTCTCTTGCCAAACACAATCAAATTTATGCTCAATTTAGTCAATGACAATTTGCACTCTCGTGCTTCTTTCATTTTATCATTTTCTTATATTTTCATGCTTTTTCTTCTTTTCATTTAATTCCGAATGTTATAACGTTTTTCAAGGTATAACATAATCACAATGCATCATGCAATTTCAAATATTCACAATTATTTCAATTTCAAACATAACAATTTCAAGCAAAACCACATACACACACATAGGCAAGAATTTGCCCAATTACACAATAACCATAAATACATTACCCACCTAATTTGTTTGACAATCCCAGTTCAATGTTGTTTTTCCTCTTCGTCTTGGATCGGGCTTGCTTGATTTCCTATAACAAACTAAGTTCTCATTCAATTCCAATTTATACGGAAATCCCCCAAATTTCCATAATCATAACAAAATGAAATTAACACAAAATTAAGCTCTAACCTAACCTACCCATACTCCATCTAGGTTAGAAAACCCAAAACCTAGCTTAGAAACCCTAAGATCAAATGGGTTCTCTTAAACCATCTTCTTTCAACACAAAACCCCTTTCTCTCCCTAGAACTCTTTCATTCGCAACTCAACCCCATTTCTTTACTAAAGCAAGAAGAAGATGATGAACTTACCCTAAGAAACTTGATTTCTTCTTCTTCCCATGATTTTCTCTCTCTTCTTCTTCTTTCACGTTTTTCTTCTCTCTTCTCTTAGCTGCCACGACAACTTACTCTCTTCTTCACATTTTAAGACACAATTTAGCTTGTTCTTCTCTTTTTACCCTTCATTTAATTGGTATTTCCAATCTTGTCCTTCTTTTGTCCTTTATAGCTCTCACTCCTTTAATCCACTTAACACCATACTAATTCTAACTAAGTTCCAATATTTCCATCAAATCTTCAATCTTTATTCATGCCTACTAAATTAATGATTCAATTCTAAAAGTACATAATTAACCCAAAAACAAAATAATTAAATAATTAAGCAAATAATAAGAGATTAAATCATAAAGGACCTTGAAGACTCGGGTTCAGAGGTTGTTATAGGTGTGAACAGTAAGGGCACTTCATTAAAGACTGTCCAATGCAAGAAAACCAAGCAGCTCCACCCCCAATTTGACAAACTACTATGCAGATAGATAGACCTGTTAATAGAGGCCCAGCTGGTAGAGGTAGACCTCAAGGACAACCTCCCACCCAGAATACGGGGTAGATGCCAGCACCAACCCTAACAAACAGAGGTCAGGGGAGAGTGTTTGCTATAAATCCCTAAGAACCGCAGGCCTATAATACAATCAGTAATTGGTAAACCTAAGCAAACCTATTAATATTCAATTAAATTGCATAAAATGTCTATGCTCTGTTCTGACCAAAGGATATGATTTTTCTTTAATTATGATGATAAAACAATGTTGATATAGGTATAATCCTTATCCAGAACGAGAATGCCAAAGTTCTATTTGACTCGGGTGCCACTCATTCATTTATAGCACCTAGTTTGGCCAGAAAGCCAGATAAAGAGAGAGAATTAATGAAAGACCCTCTGTTCATAGTCACACCCTTAGGGGAAACTGTTAAAGTGAAATATGTTTACCCCTCATGTGCAGTGGAAATAGAGGGTAGAAAATTTATGACAAATTTGATTGAGTTGGCAGTATTAGAATTTGATATTATCTTGGGTATGGACTGGTTATCAAATCACCATGCTATAATGGATTGTTATGCCAAAAGAATTATACTTAGGCCTGATCTAGAAATAGAAGTGTTATATCAGGGTGATTGAATTGGGTTTCCTATTAACAAAATATTAGCTATATAAGCCCAAAGACTTCTAAGAAAGGGATGTAAAGGGTTTGTAGCTCATGTTAAGGATACCAGAATGGAGATCAGTGAGTTACAGTAGATCCTTATAGTAAGGGATTTTCCATATGTGTTTCAAGATTACCGGCAGAAAGAGAAATATAATTTAATATAGAACTCCTTCCTGGTACAAACCCTATCTCAATTACTCCATATAGAATGGCACCTATAGAACTAAAAGAGTTAAAGGTGTAGTTGCAAGATTTGTTTGATAAGGGGTTTATTAAACCCATTAGTTCATCATGGGGTGCACCAGTGTTATTTGTTAAGAAGAAAGATGGATCCCTGTGGTTATGAATAGACTATAGGTAGTTGAATAAAGTAACTATTAAGAATAAATACCCTCTTCCTTGAATTTATGATCTGTTTGATTAATTACAAGGAGAAAGTCATTTCTCTAAGATTGATCACAAATCCGAGTATCATCAATTAAGGAATCGAAAAGAGGATGTGCCAAAAACTGCCTTTAGAAACACTATAAGTTCCTGGTGCTTCCTTTTGGTTTAATGAATGCACCAGTGGCCTTTATGGATTTGATGAATAGAATCTTCAGGCCGTATTTGGATAAATTCATTGTGGTTTTCATTGATGACATATTGCTATATTCCAGGAGCCAAGAATAACATGAAAACACTTGGAAATGGTGTTACAAATCCTTAGAAATAATCAGTTATATACCAAGTTCGCAAAGTGTGAGTTCTGGCTCAACAGAGTTAGTTTCTTAGGTTAAATGGTTGTAGAGTAGGGATTTAAGTAGATCCTCAAAAGGTGGAAGCAATATCTAATTGGCCTAGTGCTGGGCCCAGGTCTCATTACTTATCCTAAGGTGACAATTTAAGACAGTCGGGTAACAATCAACTGGGAGGGAAGTGGAAAGCTTTAATTTGTAAGAAAAATTATAGCATCAGCATTGGCAGGTTTACTGCAGCAAACTAAATGTTTTTCCGTGGAGAAAATAGAGAATATTTCCAAGGACCTCTCAAGAAAAGTTCTTAGCTTTGCAGCGGCGAAGTTCTAAGGTCGAGCAAACGCACCCTTCAAAAATACGTCGTGACGAAAATTGGACTTTGCTGTAGTGAAATTACGAGATCGAGCTAAAATTACCTTTCGGGAAAGGTTTGCCGCGGCAAAACCTTCCAATCCGCAACCCTGACCCAACAATCCAACACTAATTTGTACACACAATTTCATAAACCATTAACAACTCAACCAAAAGATAAACATGCATATATATAAAGAAACTTCTTTAATTCTTAATCTCATTACGAAAACAAAATGGAGTTTAAACATAGCTTTAGTTACATATCAACAATCTCATCAATAACTTAATACAAAATACAAATGGATGCTTATGCTTGATATGCTTATAAAGTTACCCAAAAATAGTCATTGAACTAACTTAGTTACTAGATGTAGCTATCTTGGGGTTGCCAACGTCTTGTAAGGATCAATAACCTTCTTGTTCTGCACCTGAAGAGTGAAAAATAATGGGTTGAGCTATGAAGCTCAGTGGATAATATATTTATAGCCATTGGTAACGAGCCACACAGTCAAACATATATATATACACCTCTATATCTCATTTTGATGCAACAATTCAATTATCAACAGTTTTAGCTCAAATACTCATAGTTAAACAAAATGTTATCACATAAGACATGTTATGAATAATTAACCATCAAAACATAACTCTTAATTGTGTATCATGCTCACAATTCAAATGAAATGCATAAACAAATGACTTGAGAGTCCCATGGGTCGAAATGGAGAAACCGAAGTTTACACTATGAAAAAAATGAGTTTGTTTCTTAAGAGCTCATATGCCACAAGCGGGCAGTTGGGAGATGCCTTAAAGTCAACGTGCACATGATGAACAAAATGATATCTCTCTTGCCCAAACACAAACAACTTTTATGCTCAATTCATTCCATCATATATTCAGATTTTCATGCTCCTTATGCTATTTTGTCATTTGATTATACCAAATGTCATACATCTTTCAAGCATAAAAAGATAACAAATCAAAATGAATTTTCCAACAAACACCATAATTTAAAATCAAGCAATCAATTTCCCATTTCTACAATAACTATAAAAATATTACCCACCTAATTTGGTAACTTCAATAATCGAAATAATGAATTTGAGCTTATACTCAAATTACCCATAGTTTATCTAAGCTAGCAAAACTAAAACCTACTTTAGAAATCCATGAAAATCAAAATGGGTTTCTCTTCTTTCTCCCTTTATTTCCAACACAAACTCATTTCTCTAATCCCTTTTCTACCCAAGCAAGAAGAAAAGATTATGGAGATTAGCTAAAGAAAGTTGATTTCTCTTCTCTCTTCTTCTTTGTCCTTCTCCACGATTTTCCTTCTTCTTTCCTAGCTTCTCCAAGTTTTCTTCTTCTTCTTTCTTTCTTCCCCGCATTTTTCTCTCTTCTTTCTCATTTCAATACTACTTTTGTCTTGTCTTTCCCAATTTTACCCTTCTATATTTAATGTAATGCCTATTAGCTCCTTTAGTTTATTAAACACCATAGTATGCCTATTATACTCTAGCTAAATTCTAACACTTCTATTTCATAATTCATGTTCCTAGTTATGCTTGCTAGATCATGGACTAAATTCTAAAAATAAACAACTAATTAAATAAATAAATAAAAATAAAAAATTTGGGGTCCAACAATTCTCCTCCCCTTAAAGAATTTCGTCTTAAAAATTCTTACCTGAATCTACAATGAGGTGTGGATACTTCTCCCTCATGGCTTCCAAAGGCTCCTATGTTGCCTCCTCTCTTGCATGGTTCTTCTATAAGACTTTAACTAGCTTCACAGTCTTGTTTCTTAAGACTTTTCTTTGAATCTAGAATCTCTCCTGGTTGTTCCTCATAAGTCAAATCTTCTTTTAATTGAACCTGTGAAGGTTGGACTATGTGTGAAGGATCCGATCGGTATTTTCTCAACATTGATACATGGAAGACATTGTAAATCTTAGATAATTCTGGTGGCAAAGTTAACTTGTAGGTTAGAGGCCCAATCTTATCAGTAATCTTATAAGGGCCTATGTATCTTGGACTGAGTTTGTCTTTTTCACCAAATCTTAAAACCCCTTTCCATGGAGAGTGTTGGACCCCAAATTTTTCTTAGAAGATTAGAATTAATAAATGAGAAAAGTGGATTCGTATATTCCTTGGTGCTTTCAGTGGCTAAGAGATTTTGAAATGGGAAGAATACAAAAAAAAAATGGAATTGAAATTTTGTAGTAAGTTGACGAAGAATATGTAAATATGTGTATGTTCTGTTATTGGTGTTCATGATTAATCATGGGTTAAATT
>JAOSBN010013382.1:0-18135 GCA_027563595.1 Erythroxylum suave | reverse complement strand
TATAATCAGCTATCAATTAACAGCTAATAGAATCAGCTAACAGCTAATGTAATCAGCTGATTGCCAAACAGGGCCTTAATATGGAGCAGTCTAAGAGAGGGTTTCTTCTTATGATTCATGGGATAAAACTCTCTAAATCTATATATCTCTAGACACAAGATGAGAGGACTCATATGAGTATGATCCTATATGCTTCGATAGTAGGATCACTAGTGTATGCTATGTTATGTACAAGAGCTGTTATATCGTATGCTCTAAGTGTTACGAGCAGATATCAATCGGATCCTGGTGAGGGTCACTAGGTGGTTGTTAAGAATATCCTAAAGTATTTAAGAAGGATTAAGAATGTATTCTTGATATATGGAAATGGAGATCTTTGGAAATGGAGATCTTGCAATGAGCGGGCATACCGATGCCAGTTTTCAATCTGACCAGGATGACTCCAAATCCTAGTCAGGTTATGTTTCCACACTAATTGGTGGAACAGTCAGTTGGAAGAGTTCCAAACAAGAGAAGATTGCGGATTCAGCGACCAATTAAGATTACATTACAGCTGCGGAAGCGGCAAAGGAAGCTGTTTAGATTAACAAGTTTGCCATGGAACTTGGAGTAGTTCCTAACATAATAGACCCAATATTGTTGTACTGTGACAACAATAGGGCTATTGCTCAAGCCAAGGAGCCAAGGTCTCATCAGAGGTCCAAGCACGTACTCAGGAGATATCAGCTGATCTGGGAGTTCATTAATAGAGGTGATGTGAAGATGAAGAGACTGCGCATAGATCAGAACCTCACTGATCCTTTGACTAAGCCACTTCTTTAAACAAAATCTTATTCTTGCTTACTTACCTACAATATTAGATGCAAAGGCGATTGGCTTTAGCACAAGTGGGAGATTGTTAGAGTTGTGCTCTAAAGGCAATCACTTTTAGCACTTTTATACAAACTTTATTTTGAATAAAAAAGTGAAAGGCATTTTTCATTAATTTGATATTCTTCTTTTATATGAATTAATGTTGATCTTGAATCGAATTAATGAAGTCTATGATATAAAACATAGCATAAAGGAAATCATAACGAGATCATGATAATAAGATTCCTATCATGTGCAATTATGATTGTATCTAAATAATCCCTAGTCATAGGATTAGTAAGACAGGACATTATTAATCCAGATAGACTAGCATATGTTGTACTTCTTGATTTGAATAAGCTGTGGATCTTATAAACTTTAAACATGAGATGTTTAGAATTAATACGTAGATGCTTACTAAGAGTAGTAAGTACATCGGATGACCCACTATGAGATTATCATATGGATAATCTATCGAATGTCAATGATTAATCTCATGATAACAATATTGCAAATATCTTAAGGCTTAAGGTACTCAAGGATATCTTGGATACTGATCTTGTACTTTGACATCATTCCTTGTTATTCGATAGTAATTGGGTAGCCAATATAGGATTCACCACTCCTGATAGAAGGAGATGATACCCATAGCCTCTTATTGGGGCCATTAAAGAGAGTCTTCAATGACACATAAGAGTAAGTAGATCCCAGGATAAGAAATAACATCACTTAGACTAGATGTGATATAGTCAGTCTAGTAGGGGTTGACACGTAGCCCATACTCCAAACTAAGTGGTGTATAGGAGTTGACACATAGCCCATCCTCTGAATCAAGTAAGGTATAGTATGGTGAAAGGATGAATTACATGGTAATTGTCTTTGGAAAGGTTCATAAGTTGGATAATTAACTATTGAAGAGTTCATGTGTTAATCCACTGATATTTCGATAAATTAGCATCATGAAACCCTTCATGATTTGCTAGAATTAAAGGTTAATTCAAATGCCTAAAATAATCGAGTACCTAAAAGTCACAAACATAAAAGATCAGATAAAAAAACAAGCGTGTATGGCTTAATTTAAGCCGGCCACAATCATGTCTCGTAAGACCATGATCGTGGCAAAAGGCGAGCATGTTTTTAAAGGGCCACAATTATGGCCAAAGGCGAGCCTATTTTGACAGGGCCACGATCGTGGCTCAATGGCCACAATTATAACAGAGGGCATGAAATGGTATATAAGTGAGTTTTTCACTTATATACACGAGCTTCCTTCACTTCTTACACACTCAAGTGATAAAGAAAGGGTTCTATAGGAGTTCAAGAGTGAGAGTGAGGTGTCTTGAGTTTTCATCATGGAATTCATGGAATTGTTGCATGAATCAAAGTGCATGCAACAAGATTCTTAACCTATCTTCCATCATCTTAAGCATTTACTAGAACTTATCTAGTTTGGTTCTCAAATAACACTTAAACATTGTTTCTTCTTCCATCTTTTCATGTTTTCAAGATCAAGGAAGGATTTGGTGCTTGTAACAACCCAAACAAGGGAAGAAATAAGAAAGGAGGAGATACATCTAGTAAAAAGTTCATGTTTCATGTGCTCTTATACATATCTTTGAAAAAACAAATCAGATTTTGGTAAAAGGATGATGATGGTAGTGAATTATTAAATATTACACATGGAGAGTAAGAAGTGATATAGCAATCAACCATGTTGTAAGATGATACCTATCGCTTACTTATTAACTCAATGTATATTATTAGTTATGGATCTTACAACATGGAGGAAGAAGAGAAGTACTAAGAGGTGTACCAGAGTCAAATGTTGGAATCTGAAAGGAGATATGGTGGACAAGTTAAGGGCATAGAAATTTATAGAGAAGAATGGAAATTGGAAGAGATGTTAACCAGATGTAGGAGAGAGTAACAACTCTTTTAAGGATTGCAACTGAAGAGATCTTGTGTGTTTCTAAACGACTTAGGATAATAATATGGTGTCTTGGAAATGGAATAAAAATGCACACAAAAGGTAAAGATTAAGAAGGGTGCTTAAAATGCTTTATTAGATAACACCATAAAGGTAGAGAGAGTAGTTAATAGAGAAAGTTACAAAATCACAAAGAAAGTGGTGAAAAAGATAATCTTAAAAGCTAAAAGAAGATCTTACAAGAAATTATACCTATGATTGGAAATTAAAGATGGGGAAAAAGATATATTTAGGTTAGGAAGAGCTAGGGAACAAAAAGTAAAAGACTTATATCAAGTTTGTTGAATAAAGATGAAGAAGGGTGGTTGCTCATGGCTGAAAATGACATCAAGAGAAGATGAAAAAGATACTTCTATAGCTTTATTATTGAAGGCACAAAGGAAAACTTCTATTTAGGTGATCTTAGCACATTCGAGATGTATCATAACTGTACTTGTTTCTGACAAACTAAAAAGGAATAATTAAAAGAGCTTTCAGGGAGATAAAGAGTGGAAGGGTAGTAGGGCTTGATGAGATACCCATAGAGGTATGGAAGGGTCTAGGAAAAGAGGGTCTTAGCTAGCTAAGATTTTTAATATGATCCTTAAGTCTACCAAAATGTAGGATAAGTGGAGACTTTGTATGTTAATTCCTTTATATAAGAATAAAGGAGACATCTAAAGTTGTAACAACTAAAGAGACATCAAAGTACTTAGTCATGCAATGAGGTTATTGGAGAAGGTAATTCAAAAGAGAGTGACAAAGGACGTTCTTATCTAGGAGAACTAGTTTGGCTTCATGCCATGAAGGTCCATGACGGAATCTTTACATCTCCTCAGAAGATTAAAGGAATATTACAGGGAAAGATAATGTAACCTACACATGGTTTTCATTCACTTAAAAAAGGTGTATGACGAAGTGCCTGAGGAAATCATAAGGAGGTGTTTAGAAGCTAAAGGAGTTATTATTACCTATATACAAGTTACTAGGGATATGCATAAAGGTGTAAAGATGAGACTAATGTAACGCCACACTCCCATCCGACACATGCCCGCACCTCTATCACATGTTCAAACACATGCCCGATGGAAATGGCATGCTAATTATAACACTTTCACTTATCTCATGGCATCTTAATTTAAAGAATAAATATCACAATGTCTTAAACCCAAATTTCCTCATTTTATTTCATCAAAACATGAGATAAAATGTAGCATTACATACAACATCCATGTATATACAATATCAATGGCCTATCAGAGTCTACAACTTTATTTACAAAACATGACACATACATGAGAAATTTTACTAAAAGTTTATCTAATCCCTCAATCCCTGCTGACCAACCTCTAAGCCATGTCTTCAATCCCAAAAGTAGTACTAGATCTCTTCTAAACTGTTTTAGTAGCTAAGTTGTCTCTCTCAAACCTAAAAAGTCAACGTTTTAATTTTGATGAGTTTTGCAAATTCAGTGAGTTAACCATCCTCGATGGTTCACTCATATCATGTAACACAGTACTTCACATCATTTCATTTATCATCATGTAGCATCACAAAAAAATTTGTTCAAATTGTCACATTTTTTAATTAACGCAATTTAACTATAGCTTACAATCATTCAAAACATACTTATAAATGTATATATAATATTCATAAGACTCATACTCATTTACTACATTATTAGGACTAAGTGCCTTTTTCACTATCCCTTATCCATTATCGATACCAGGCTCATTAATAATTGTCCCTTATCTGTTGGGGATAAATGGCTCATTATACATAGTGAGTCTTTAGCTCTTACCATATTTTGAGCTTTAAGCTCTTTTCCACTAGTGACTCAAGTCATAACTGCCTTTATCTTTCATGTATTCATGTAATGAAATGCGTTACATGTATTCAGTCAATTAATTATGCCCAATATTACACATTCATATTCACTATCATAATCCCATTCACATTTATTATCAAACCTTGTTCTGGCATTCAGTATTTAAGTTGAGAATCACTTATTCAATCAAATTCACATACAATGAGGACTTCTAAATACAAAAAATGCCTCGAACATTCAATGCCTGGAATCAGTATATGCACATCACTATACAATTCAATACAGAGTTTAACAAATAAATAATCAAGGTGAGACCATCTTAGGTTACCCACAAATTACTAACATCATCTTTCAAACATTCTTTCACATTTAATACATTTTCCTTACTTTAATCACCTCAACCATCTCTAATTAGGATCATTCAAGCCTAAATACATGATATGGAATCACCCTAGCATTAATAGGATCACATATTACTCGAAATACAACTCTTGTTCTCTCTAGGTCTGGCCACGATTGTGGTGACAAAAACATTTTCTATCACGACCATAATCGTGTGATAAGGGCCATGATCGTGATAAAAACTTATTATTGTCAGGCCCCCCGCACTTTCTTATGCCGTTACTTTAATCACCTCATCCATCTCCAATTAAGTTCATTCAAGATTCCATTCAAGCCTAAATACATCATATGGAAGCTCCCTAACATTAATAGGTTCATACATTGCTTGAAAGATAACTCTTGTTCTCCAAAGGTCTGGCTACAATTGTTGTGTCCCTGCCACGATCATCAGAGAAATATTTTCTGCCTCAGCTATGATCATTGGGTAAGGGCCACTATCATGACAAAAACTTATTTTTGTCAGGCTACAATCTTGGGGTAAGGCCACGATCATGCCCTGCATTTTCTTACTCCTATCGCATGAATTCAACGTATATCCTAACATCAATTTCACACTGATTTTCTAGAATTCACTTCTGCTAATACCATATCATTTCATACTAATTCAATTACCAATTTGATTGCATTAAACTCTCAAACCTCTAATAATTTGATTCATCATTTTCAACCAAATCTCATTATTCATGATATCCTATCTTTTTTTATAACATACCTCATTCATAAGCATCAAACAATTCATTTTCAAAATTCATCATTTCAAGTTCATAACCTCTTTATTTATACCTCAATTTCAGTTCAACATCATCCACACACAAATCAAAATCTATGATTAATCCTAAACACCAAAAACATAACATATATATATACACTTTCATCATAAATTTTCTGCACATGTTTTACTTCATTTTTCACCTTCATTTCATTCCTAACTATCACCTTAATCCATCTCATTGCAAGACATCATAGTACTCCTTTTATTAACTCTAAACTCAAATTATTACTCATCATAACACAAAAGTACAACATATCTCGTTTTACTTCTTCATCTACACATCATCATATTTCAAACTTCCTTTTTCATAATCATTCATCTCTTAATCTATCATCATAAATGCCTTTTTATTAAGCAACTCATGAACATCATTAACTCACTAATTTAAAAGGAGATCTCTCTATTTTTATACCCATGTTAACACATATAAAATTTCATGATCAACTTATCAATCTCAAATTATCCATCATATTAGTTTCATTTAACCCTACCCATGAAGATCAAAGAATAACTCACTTGGTGAAAACTTCAAAATCTTCAAAAACACCAAGAAGCCCTAACTTCTCATGTCACACGATCAGCAGGTTTAGGTTTTGTTGTGGCATCTGATGAAGACAAAAAGATGGAAGTATCAATGGATAAATGGAAACAAGGTGAAACATTGATGGAAGTTTGGTGAAAAAATATCGTGAAGAAGGAAAGAAGAAGAAAGTCACGAAGAAGATAAAAGAAGATAGCAAATGAACGACAACAAAATACTTATCTTTAACTAGTAAATATTGTATAGGATCTATGGGGAGTGGCAGTGACACTTGTCACTACCACTTGTCATTTCTATAGTCCCATTTGGACTCTTTTTTAATAACTATTTTATGTCTCCCAATTTTTAATGACACGTATCAATAATTCCTAAGGTCATTTATTAAAATTTTCACTACCATTTGACTCTTATTTCTACTATAATAAATCAAATGTCCTGCCACTTGACATTTTTCCTAGTCCAAAAATACCCAAAATTTCAAGAATTTTCTAAATTTTACCAAAATTTCTAAATCAACAATTATTATAACCAAATCAATTTTTCAAGACATATAAACCACAATTCATATTAAAATCACATTTGAAACTCAATTATACCCAGAAATTGTCAATGAAAGCATATACAATCTTTTTAATGTGCGCAAACATTAGTATTCACATAAATGTGTATACTATATTATGCATGAGCATGAAATGTAGTTTCTAAATTCTCAATATTATTTCTCATGTACAATATTGTAAGGTTCTAACCCTTAATATGGAAAATTGGGATGTTACAATTCTCCCCTCCGTAAGAAATTTTGTCCTCATAATTCTTACCTGATTGTTCAAACAGGTGGGGATGTTGCCTCCTCATGTGCTCCTCCGTTTACCAAGTGACACTTGAGTGATTCTTATAAAGGACTTTCACCAGTGGAATTACTTGTTTTCTTAGTTGTTTTGTTTTATATCCCACTATCTTGATTGACTCCTTAAAATAACTCAACTTGTTAGCTATTTCGATCTCCTCAGCTGATAATACATGCATTGGATCAGGTCGGTATCTTCTAAGCATACTCACATGGAACATATTGTGTATCTGAGACATCTCATTTGATAAAGCTAATTTGAATGCCAGTGGTCCAACCTCTTTATGATCTCATAAGGATCAATATACCTAGGGCTCAGCTTACCTATTTTCCTAAACTTTAGCACTCCTTGCCAAGGCAAGACTCTCAGAAATACCCTGTCTCCTACAGTATATTCCATATCCCTCTAATGTTGTTCTACATAGCTCTTCTATCTATCTTGAGCTGCTTGAATTCTACTTCCGATCAGTTTCACCTTATCCACAGTATCCTGTATCAATTTTGGGCCTTATACCATTCTCAAGCCCTTTTCATCCCAATATAGAGGTAATCGAAATTTTCTGTCATCCAATGCCTTATACGGGGTCATTCCGATACTATTGTGATAATGGTTATTATATGCAAACTCAATCAAGGCTACATAATGATCCTAAGCTCCTTGAAACTCAAATACATATGCCCTAAGCATATCCTCAACATTCTTAATTGTCCTCTTATTCTGTCCATCTATTTGAGGATGAAATGTTAGACTAAAGTTCAACTTTGTATCCATAGATAACTATAAGCTCCTCCAAAATCTTGAAGTAAATCTAGAATCCCTGTCCAATACAATGGACACTGAAACCCCATGTAGACTAACTACCTCATTTACATACCTCCAGGCTAACTAGTCTAGTGAGTTATTCTATCTCACTGGTAAGAAATGGGCAAACTTAGTCAATCGGTCCCACCACAACCTATTACAAAATCTATGGTAATTTGTTCCCATTTATGCTATAGAATAGGTAACGAATGAATCTTCCCAATCAAAGCCTGATGCTTAACTTTAATCTGCTAGCATGTTAAGCATTTGGCTACATAAACAGCTACTTGCTTCTTTATCCCTGACCATTAGAAATGCTGCTTCAATGTGTTATACATCTTGGTGGTACCAGGATGCATAGCATAGGTGACTATATATGCTTCCTCTAGAATTTCTTTCCTCAAATTACCAATTTCAGGCCCACATAACCTCTGCATCAACTACAATGTATCATCTCTCAGCTCAAACTTAGAATCTGGATTCATTTTCGACTTCTCTGTAAGCTTTACCATTTCGAGATCTTTACTGTGAAATTTTCTAATTCTATTATGTAACATCGACCTTAATCTCAGTATAGCTATCAATAATTCATCATGCTCTAGATTTAATTCCACATTCAATGCTCTCAATTGAATTAAACTCAATAAACTTGTTATTCAACTTTCTACTCAATACATCTACCACCACATTAGCTTTTCCTGGATGATACTTAATTTTACAGTCATAATTCTTCAATAGCTCTATCCAATTTCTCTGTCTCATGTTCAATTCTTTTTGACTCAATAGATATCTCAAGCTCTTATGATTAGTGTATATCTGAAATGTCACTCTATATAAGTAGTTTCTCCATTTCTTTAAACCAAAAACCACTACAGCCAGCTCTAAATCATGTACTGGATAATTAATCTCGTGAGTCCCTAATAGTCTCGATGCATAGGCTATCACCTTTCCATACTGTATTAATACGCATCCCAATCCTTGATGCAAAACAACACTGTATACTACATATCCTCCAGTACCTAATGGAATAGTCAACAACGGTGCTGTAGTCAACTGATGTTTCAATTCTTCAAAGATTCTTTAGCATTCATCATCTTATCTAAAAACCAAATTCTTCCTCAGAATTTTAGTCAGAGGGGGCTGAGATTAATGAGACCCTTTGACAAACCTCTGATAATATCTTAATAATCCTAGGAAACTTAGGATTTCAGACACATTATTCAGAGTTTCCTACTTCATCACTGCTTCTATCTTCTTTGGATCTACTTGTATGTCTTGTCGAGTTACTAGGTGACCCAAAAACACTACTTGACTTAGCCAAAACTCACGTTTACTAAATTTGACATATAGTTCTTTCTCCCTCATAATCTGTAAGATTGCTCTCAAGTGTTCAGCATGCTCTTCTCTACTCTTTGAATACACTAAGATGTCATCGATAAACACAATTACAAAACGATCCAGGTAGGGTTGAAACACTTTATTCATCAATGTCATAAATGCAGTTGGGACATTAGTTAAACCAAACCATATTACTAAAAATTCATAATGCCCATACCTGCTCCTAAAAGTACTTTTTGGTACATCAGCCTTTATTATCTTCAACTGATAGTACCCAAACCTTAAGTCCAACTTAGTGAACACTTGCGCTCCCTGTAACTGGTCAAGCTTAGTGAACTCTTGTTCTTCACTGTTACCCGATTCACTTGCTTATAATCAATGCATAGTCTCAGAGCTCCATCTTTCTTCTTCACAAATAGTAATGGAGCTCTCCAAGGTGATACACTGGGTCTAATGATACCCTTTTCTAACAATTCCGGGAACTGAGCCTTCAACTCCTTCAGCTCCACAAGTGCCATCCTATATGGAGGAAAAGATATGGGAACAGCACCGGGAACCAGATCAATTGTGAACTCTATTTACCTATTTGGAGGTAAGCTAGATAGCTCAGTGGGAAATACATCCAGTAATTCCCTAACCACAGGAATGTCCTGCACATTCGGCTCAGTTCTAGTATCAATGACGTGGGCCAAATAAGCCTCACTTCCCCCTTGCATCAACTTTAAGGCGCTCACGAATGAGATCAGTTTGGTTGGTACTGCCTAACTAATGGCTCTAAAAACTGCTCTTAGCTGGTTAAGAGATTATAATATTACTTCCTTAGTGTAACAATTCATAATAGCCTTATGAATAGTGAGCCAATCCATTCCTAGAATAATATCTATCTCCCTTAACTGTAATATAATCAAGTCTGCCTCCAATTCTACCTGATCAATTTGGATCAAACACCTTTTATAGACTTCTCTTATTACTATAGTACTACCTATTTATGTACTCACCTCTAATCCATGTCTCAATAGCTCTTTATTATAATGCAACCTAGATGCTATGTGTGGTGCGATAAAGGAATGCATAAATCTAGGATCTAACAATGCAAAAGCCTTAAGATTAAATATAAGCAACACATCTACAATGACATTAGGGGAATTCTAAGCCTCTTATCTGGTCATTGCATACATTCAAGCCTGAGACTACGGTTGGTTGCTCTGCACCTCAGATGTAACAGTAAGGCTCCCAAAATTTATTATGCCTCTGTTACGGCCTCTCTGTCTAGATCCACTAGCTCAGCTCTGTTGGATAGTAGTTTTTGTTATCACTCTTCCTCTCCTTCCAGACGGTGCTCCAAAAACAAAAGAACAATCCCTGATCTAATGATCAAAAAAGCCGCATTGAAGGCAAGCTCCTGTTAATCTCTAGCATTCACCATTGTGTTTCTTCTCGTAATGTGCATAAGTCGATAACTAACCTAATACTACACCTCTTCCATTTCCAGACTGTATAGAGCTACCCCTCTGTCTAAATCTCGACCGTCTTGATCTAATTAGTGGTCTAAAAGCTCTACTTTGTGAAGTAAGTCACTCGTTAATATAAAAATCACGAATAATATGTAAAATACACAAGAGCGGGGTTGAATTGTGTTAAATCGTCTAAAATGGTTATCTTTAGAATCTTCTTGATTTTCTTGAAAAACTCAGATGATTACAAAACAACTCAATTAATTCGTTTGATTAATAGCGGAATTAGTATCTATTCTTCTAACAACAAGAAATTAAAGAGATAAGGGTTAGAGAATTTAACACTACGATTCATACTAGTTCACCCCTAGCCTTTGGGCTACATCCAGTTCTCAGAGTTTATTTGAGATTTTACTATCTCTTGCAATTTTACAAGCATTATTTCTACTCTTCCAGAGCCTCTTCAGGTCTCTTTCACAAAATATTCTTTATCTGCTATCTTAGCCTCTTCAGCCTCTAGTGTTCCTTTCACTTGAAAAGATATTGTTTGAGCTTTTCTAAACTCACGTTACAGGTGTTCTTGATCTCTTTCCCCTTTCTTCTCACTCAAGATATTTTTCCAGTATACTCACTTGGTCACAGAGTTATTTCGTGTAAGTAAAAGTAGGTAAAAGTTGTTTTATCTACGACTACACTAATATTTATAATCTAATTCACCAACGGTCTTCTTGAAAAAAAAAGCTTGTAGAGTCTTCAGAGATCTGTTATTAGTTGAGTCCTGTAACCAACTCCAACCAATTAACTGTTGTTGTAGATTATATCGTCTTGATTTGATTTGTATGCTTCGTCTTATATCTTCACTTCATCTTATGACTTTGTTTCGTCTTATGTCTTCGCTTCATCTTATGACTTCGCTTCGTCTTACTTACATTTATCTGCGCACTTAATAAACTCATCAAAACAATTTACACACTTCTACTATTATTATTATTTGACTTTCATCAAAATCAATAGAAGAAGTAAAGTCTTCTTGACTTAACAATCTCCCCCTTTTTTATGATAACAAATAATCATAATATTAGAAGATAAAAAAATATTAAGACAAATATCAGTTGTATTCAGACGAATAATATTTAGACAAATAATACAAAATATACAGTGTGCATTAAAAAATTTTCAAAACTAATTTCTCCTCTCCTTTCTACTATTCTCCCCTTATTTTTTATTAATAAAAAAGAATATCATTTCAGGCGCTTCAAAATTTCAGAGAACATATATTGAATATCAGTGCGGATCGTCTTGAGGTCTTGCTCAATAGGAACACGTAGAAATGCTACTTCCTCATGAAGATAACCCACTGAGTCTCTTAGTTCATCAACCATATTATCTATTTCTTTAATATGTTTAGCTAAGGCTTTTTGAACTTCCTTCTACTTTTGACTAGCTTTAGTCTAATTGATGAAATTCTTCAAGAGCTCCGAGTTAATGGTAGAATCTTGTCACTTTTCACTTAGTGGATGAAGATACTCAAAGACAGATGGTTTTCTAATTGAGTCATCTAATTCAATAATTGTGATAGAGGGTAATTGAAAAGGTTGTGTTTGGTGAGGGATATCAAGATCATCAGGTTTGAGTAGTTTGAAAGTTAGTTTTCCTAGAAGATGTAGGATATCTTTGAATGAAGGAATGAAACCAAAGGGTTTTAAATGAATAAGTAAATGTACAAAGGTTTCTAAGTAGAAATTGATACCTTCAATTGTAATACTTTTGTACCTTACTTCCAAAATTGTCCCAACTACCTTGAAACTTTCATCTTCAGTAGATACGCTAAAGTTACTTCCTGATGGCCTTCATATGTGATGTGAAATATAGAGGCCTACAGGTTGAGCTACATGACATACATTATCTATATTCTTCATTGCCATTCGAATTTCTTCTTCTATGAGATCATCTTCTTGTTTCTTAAGAAATTTCTTCTTCTTTCCTTTGTCTTTGCTGTCTACCAGTGTTGGACATCTAGGTTGTACGTTTGGTATAATCTTTACTGTTGTTCTGCTTGCCGCTAGGTAGATGGGGTAAGGATTTTTTGTCATCTTCAATGGATATGGTTATGCCTTTTCATCTCACAGAATACCATACAATCTTCTTTCTTCAGGGGTTAGAAAATGTATCGTCTGATTGCTTACTGTTATAGGTTCAACTTGAACCCTAACTTTCTATATAGAAGATTCTCTTATTATAATTGAATTTCTATTATGATTAGGGATTGATTATTATATTATCTTCATCTTCAAGTCTTCTTTATTTATTGGTTGGGGGTTGTTTTACATAAACTACTTCATCTATAAAACCAATCAAAAAAGTATTTTTCACATCCATTTAAAACAGTTTTATATCATGAAAAGCAACATATGCAAGTAAGATCCTAATAGCTTCTAATCTAGTTACAGAAGCATATGTTTCATTATAATCTATTCCTTCTTGTTGATTATAGCCTTAAGCTACTAATCTAGCTTTGTTACAGGATACTTTTCTTGGTTCATCTAGTTTATTTTTGGATACCCATCTAGTTCCTATGATAGATTTATTGGATGGTTTAGCAACTAGAGACCAAACTTTATTCCCAGTAAATTGATTTAACTCCTCTTACATAGCTAAAATCCAAGCTTCATCTTGAAGAGCTTTATTAATTTTCTTTGGTTTTAATTCAGAAACAAAAGCTACATTGGCCTCTCTCCGAAACTTAGATCTAGTTCTCACTCCTTCTGATGTTTCTCCTATAATTAGGTTTTCTGGGTGAGAAGATTTATATCTCCAGTCGTTTCTTAAGCTAATATTTTCAGAAATATCTACTACTTTATCAGATGGATCGTCTGTTGGTGAATCATCTGGGTTACTGTTTAAGGGAGCAGATAGAGTTTCATCATCATAATCATCTCTTCTATCTAGATGAGAATCATCATCAAATTTTACATGCAAAGATTCTTCAACAGATTTAGAAACAAGATTATAAACTCTATAAGCTTTAAAACTAATATAATAACCTAGAAAGATTCCTGAATTAATCTTAAAATTGAATTTATCCAAAAAAAATTTGTATTATAAACTAGGTCACAAAATACTCTATTTTGAATATAACAAGCTGTATTTACAGCTTCTGCCCAGAAGTACTTAGGAAGATTCATATCATATAGCATAGTCCTTGCCATTTCCTGAATCATCCTATTCTTTCTCTCTATAACTTTATTTTGTTGAGGAGTTCTAAGAGCAAAGAAATTATGAAAAATTTCATTCTCTTCACAAAAAATTCTGAATTTTTCATTTTCAAATTCTAACCATGATCACTTCGAATTCTAGCAATAGAAATTCCTTTTTTATTTTGTAACTTTTTTTATAAAACTTTAAAGCATTTAAAAGATTCATCTTTATGAGATAAAAACAATATCCAACAAAATTTAGTAAAGTCATCAACAATTACAAGACCATACTTCTTTCCACCAAGACTTACTGTCCTAGTTGGTCCAAACAAGACTATATGTAATAGCTCTAGGGGTTTAGATGAAGTTACAATTTTCTTAGACAAAAAAGATGCTTTAACTTATTTTCCTTTCTGACAACTTTCACAAAAGAAATCTTTGTTAAAACTTATCTTTTGTAATCCTCTTACCAAATCATGTCTAACTAATTTGGAAATATGTTTAAAGCTAACATGACCTAGCTTTTTGTGCGAAATCAATTTTTCATCATCTTTTGATATAAGACATGAAATATTTTGACTTTTCAAATCGTGTAAGTTAATTTTATAGAGATTGTTTTGTCTTTTGGTAGAAAAGAATATGGACCCGTCCTTGTTTTTAAATAAACAAGAATTTTGATTAAAGGATACTTCAAAACTAGAATCACATATTTGACTTGTACTGATTAGATTATGCTTTAAACCATCAACTAGCAGAAACATTATCAATAGATGAAAAGGAATCTTTACCAATTTTGCCAATCCCATTAAATTTTGCCCTACTGGTTGTCTCCAAAAATTACTGATCCTCCTTGCTTAAGTTGGAGGTCTAGGAACATAGACCTTCTACCCATCATGTGTCACGAGTAGCCACTGTCCAAACATCATTGATGGTGTTTGCTTCTTCCAAGTAAGGAAATTCACAGTATATATTATATCCTTCTTAGGTAGCCATATTTTCTTCGGTCCTTTGGGTTTAGTCTTATAATTATTCTTAGAATAATAATAAGAATGTTGTTTCTTTTTCTTTCTATTAGGAACAAAATTCTTATTAGAAAGAATATTACTATTATGAATATTATTTCTACCAGAAAAGCCTAAACCACTTTTATCATCTGGATGTCTATAACTTCTAATAATATCATTCATCCTTTTATACTTTCTGTAAATTTCAATAAATATGCTGAAAGACTATTAATCTTTTGTTTTAACTGATTAATCTCCTCAGATCTATCTGCAGTTACTTTCTTTTTCATATCATCTACTTTTTTCTTAAGGCAGACTTTTTCTTCTTCTAAGATTTTTATATTCTTACAATTTTCAACAAATTTCTTTTTCAACAATCTATATTGTTTTAGAATAGCATGTGAATCTTCTAACAATTCTAAATAGGCATGCTGAAGATCATTAAAATCAGAGATTACCTTATCATTGCTTTTACTTCAACTACCAAGCATATATTTGCTTGTTCTGATGATTCTAAGTTGGATTTAGATTCAGATGAATCCAGATCTTCCCATGTTGCCATCATGATTTTTTTTGTTTTCTTGACTCTTCTTTTGTTTTCTTTTGAGCAAGGAGTATTCAAACTTGTAATGTCCTGGTTTATTACACTCATAGCACACGATAGGGCTTTTCTCATTCTTCGAATCGTCTTTGCTAATCTTTTTGAAAGAGGAGTCTTCATTTCCCTTTGTTTTCTTTTTCCAAACCCTTCTAATTTTTCTTGAAATGAAGGATAGCTCATCTTCATCCTCACTTGAATCTTGATCAGATTCACTAGCATCATCATTCTTGATTTCTTCAATCTTTAATGCTTTTGAAGACGTACTTCTATTTTTCTGCATCTTCTGACCAACCTTCAATGCAATAGATTTATCCCTTCTGGGTTTATCTTCTGCATCAAGCTCTACTTCGTGGATTTTCAGTGAACTAAGCAATTCATCTAACTTTGGCTTGCTTAAATCCTTGGCCTCTTGTATTGCTATTACTTTGTGTCTCCATCTTTTAGGAAGATTTTTTAGGATCTTTCTGACATGATCTTGACTATCGTAGATTCTTCCTAGAGCTTTAAGTCCATTAATAATTGTTTGGAATCGTCCAAACATTTGATCAATAGACTCATCATCTTTCATTTTGAATAGCTCATACTGATGAACAAGAATACCAATCTTGGATTCTTTCACCTGGTTTGTGCCTTTATGTGCAATGGCTAATGTATCCCATATTTCCTTTGCAGATTCTCATCCATGAACCTTATCATATTCACTTCTGCTTAAAGCAAAACTTAAAAAGAACTTGGCCTTTAATTTTAATTGAACACGAGCTTTCTAATCATCTAACCATTGTTCATGAGAGATGCTTTTCCCTTCATAGTCTGTTGGAACATATGGACCACTCTCAATAATATCCCAAAGATCAATGTGTGTGGATTCTGTGAAGGGCTGCATCCTATCCTTCCAATAATGATAACTTCACCATTGAATGCAAGGGGTCTTGAGATGGAGACACCATCAGCTATAAAAACATGTGATTCAGCCATGGATCTTTGCCCTCACTTTATAATAGTGTTTCTTGGAAACTTACGCTCTGATACCAACTGAAGTAAATCACGTATAATATGTAAAATACATATGAAGGGGGTTGAATTGTGTTAAATAGTCCAAAATAGTTATCTTTAGAATCTTGTTGATTTTCTTAAAATACTCAAACGATTACAAAACAACTCAAATAATTCGTTTGATTAATGCAACAAAGGAAACAGTATCTATTCATCTAACAACAAGAAATTAAAG
The DNA here is from genome assembly GCA_027563595.1 of Erythroxylum suave. Lineage (NCBI taxonomy): Eukaryota > Viridiplantae > Streptophyta > Magnoliopsida > Malpighiales > Erythroxylaceae > Erythroxylum > Erythroxylum suave. The sequence continues at coordinate 1,303 of JAOSBN010013382.1, read as the reverse complement.
AAATAAGGGTTAGAGAATATGACACTGCAATTTATACTGGTTCACCCTTAACCTTTGGGCTATGTCCAGTCCTCAAAGTTTATCTGAGATTTAACTATCTCTCACAACTTTACAAGTACTATTTCTACTCTTCCAGAGCCTCATCAGGTCTAAAGTATTCTTTATCTGCTATCTTAGCCTCTTCAAGCTCTAGCCTTCCATTCAGTTAAAAAGATATTGTTTGAGCTTTTCTAAACTCACGTTACAGGTGTTCTTGATCTCTCTCTCCCTTCTTTTCACTCTGGATATTTTTCAATATACTCACTTGATCACAGAGTTATTTCGTCTAAGTAAAAGTAAGTAAAAATTGTTTTGTCTATGACTACACTAATATTTATAGTCTAATTCGCCAACGGTCTTCTTGAAAAAAACTGCTTGTTGAATCTTCAGAGATCTGTTATTAGTTGAGTTCTGTAACTAACTCCAACTAACTAACTATCATTGTAGATTATGTTGTCTTGATTTGATTTGTATGCTTTATCTTATATCTTCACTTCATCTTATGACTTCGCTTCGTCTTCTATCTTTGCTTCATCTTATGACTTTGCTTCGTCTTATGCCTTCCCTTCGTCTTATGTCTTTTCTTCGTCTTATAACTTCGCTTCGTCTTATGCCTTCACTTCGTCTTACTCACATTTATCTGTGCACTTATTAAACTCATCAAAATAGTTAACACACTTCTATTATTATTATTATTATTATTTGACTTTCATCAAAATCAATAGAAGAACTGAAGTCTTCTTGACCTAACACTTCGACACTTGCTAAACCTCCTGCCAGTCTTCATTATAGATTCTTTTCTATGTTCCCGCTGATCATCTCTCAACAGTTGCTCTATTCAGATCAAGGTTGCTCTCAACTCAGAGAAACTGCTTAAATTTGTTATAGCTAGACTCATCCGAATCTCCATGCTCAGCCCATCTTTGAATCTCCAACAATTGTTTTCCTCTGTTGGAATCAAAGCAGTAGCATAACCCATTAGTTGATTGAACTTAATCTCGTACTCTGTCACAGATAAATTGCCCTACTTTAGATCCAAAAATTCTTTCATCTTTCTGTCTAGGTAGATTTTAAGCAGGTAGTTCTCCCTGAAGACTCTCAAAAAGTCTTCCCATTTCAAGTTACCAGGCTTGGCAGTACTGCCTAGAACAGTCTTCCATCATTGGTATGTTGGGCCTTACAATAGGGAAACTGAAGTAAATCACACGTCAATAAGATACTTGTATACGATAAACTAGATACACAAGAAGGGGGGGTTGAATGG
>JAOSBN010013371.1:0-18136 GCA_027563595.1 Erythroxylum suave | reverse complement strand
TGAATTGATGAGGAGTCATCAATGTCATTTGTTATAGTCAGTCAACTTAGGAATCAAGAAACTAAGATTAATCAAAGATTGACATGTACCATATCTTGTGAGTAATCTTGATATCGTGTTACAAAGGGACTGAGTTTATAACCATGGTTACAAGTTAAATCGGATTACCAACCCTCATTTGATTTAGGTAGTCATAATGTCTTGCTAGAGGCCACTTATGACTTATGGGCCTTGAAGTTTGATTAAGCCCATTGCCAATTTCAAATGAGCCTACAGGGTTGCACACAGAGAATGATATGATCTAAGTTTATTCTCTTCGGCCTAATTCATTAGGCACTAAATAAATATATGTGGATATATTTATGGGGCTAGACTGAATTAAGTTATCGGGCTTTTATTATATGAGATATAATATGGGCCGAAACTTATTGGGCTTCCGCGATCCTAATGGGTTTAGGATTATTATATTCTTATTTCTAATAGGAATAAGGATTAGGGTTTCTCTATAAATAGAGAACTTATGCCTCATTAGAGGTGATACGAAAACTCTAGCCACTTAAAAACCTAGTCGTTCATTCTTTTTTTAAGAGACACATTAGTACGGCGTTCTAAAGTGTTTAGAACATGCTAACACACATGAGCCATTGCCTAGATCATTCATCCTCGTATGGATACCAGTAGAGGACGTTCACATGTTGTAGCTTCTACAAATCTGAAAAATAAAACCAATTCGCGTCAAGAGGTAATTTCGTACTATTGTAAAATTTTCAATTATATTTCTTATTGTAGTATGATCCATTCCACTATGTATTATGAATACTCGGGCCATAGGTGATCCAACAAATTGTCAGTACTTATGGACCCAAACTTAGGTGATCTATTAATGACAAGGTTGAAGCTTGGGTGAAACTAAACGAAGGTACGAACCAACTGATGTTGAAGAATCAGTTAATGAGTTATGGTTAGTGGTTAAATGCCACTCGAATTGAAAGCTAGTTATTTCTCCTCAAAATGCATTGAGGTGGAGTAGTTGACTGAACATCTAGAGGTAAAAAACTATTTCAGTGTAGGCCACATGAGTAGTACTAAACTGAGGCAAACTCTAAATACTAGATATGACCTCAAAATAACATGGGTTAAGGTTGGCTAGTGACACGATGGGGGACAAGCTTCATCTTCGAGAGGGAAACAACTTAGATAACCAACTAAGGCCCATAAATGATAGCTCAGTGATAAAGAAGGTAGGGGTGTAGAGATAGTCAAGAGGTTTGCCTAGAAGCAACCACCCTTGAAAGAGTGCGTAATAGCTCACTAATCGAGTGCTCTTACACCAAAGATGAACAGGGCTAAGCGATCTGTCGAAGTTGTGGGATGTAAAAATGCATTGGTGGGGAAGTGTTCTACCTTAGAGGGTAGCACCCGTGTGAGTAGTGGATGAAGCAGAAGCCAGAATGTCTGCTTGGGTAATGCAAACATTGATGAGAATCCAATGCCCTGAAAACCTAAGGGTTCCTCCATAAGGTACATCTACGAAGGGTGAGTCAGGGCCTAAGATCAGGTTAAAAGACTTGGTTGACGAACAACAGGTGAATATTCCTGTACCACCCCTTATTTGTGTCAAGGGATAGAGGAGGCTAGGATAGCCAAAAGATCGTTATCGGTTTAAGGACGCACAATGTCCCTACTTTTTTAGGGTAAGATGGGGTAGAGAAAATGCCTCTAGTCAATGTGTTAAGTACTAATCGCTACGGCTGTGAAGTAACCCATGCCATACTCCTAAGAAAAGCTTAAACAACCTTCAACAAAAGGCTATCTGTACCTGAAACTGACACAAGTGGTAGGTAGAGAATAACTATGGACGCGAGACAACTCTCTCTAAGGAACTTGGAAAATAGCCCCATAACTTTAGGAGAAGGTTGCCTCCTCATAAATGGGGTTGCAGTGAACATGCTCAAGTGACTATTTACCAAAAACACAAGTCTCCGCAAAATTGTAAGACCATATATAGGGGATAACGTCTGCCTTGTGCCGAAAAGTCAAGGAAGTTGGTGACCTGATGATAGGAGAGCCGGTGACCGAAGCCCCAATGAATGGCAGTCATAACTATAACGGTCTTAAGGTAACAAAATTCCTTCTAAGGTAAGTTCTGACTTGATTAAAGGCATAAGAATCTAGGCATTATCTGAGAGAGATGGTAAGTGAAATAGACATGTTTGTGAAGACACGAACTACCTGTACTTAGAAAAAAGGCCCTACGAAGCTTCACTATTCCCTGGGATTGGTTTTAGGCCTTTCCTACACAACTTAGTTGGAAGGCGAAGAAGGCCCCCTTCCAGAGGGGTCCAAGCCATCAATGAGATACCATTCTGGAAGAGCTAAAATTCTAACCTTGTGTCAGAACCTATGGGCCAAAGGTCAATCTCAAGTAGATAGTTTCTACAAAGCGTAGGCCTCCTAAAAGGTAATAGAGGTGTGTAAAGGTTTCCTTGGGCTGAACAAAGATTGGCCCTCGATTGTAAAGGCAGAAGGGAGCTTGACTGCAAGACCTACCCATTGAGCAATAACGAAAGTCGGCGTTAGTGATACAACGGTGCCCAGTGGAAGGGTCGTCGTTCAACTAATAAAAGTTACTTGAGGGATAACAGGCTGATCTTCCTTAAGAGCTTACATTGAAAAGAAGATTTGGCGCCTTGACGTTAGCTCTTCGGCACCTAGGGTTGTAGTATGTTCCAAAGGTGGGGTTATTCACCCATTAAATGGTACATGAACTAGGTTTAGAACATTGTGAGACAATTCAATCTATATCTGATGTGAGCATTAGAGCATTAAGAGGATTTTTACCTAGTATGATAGGATCGGGAAGGATGCACCTCTGGTGTAACAGTTATCATGCCCATGGTAAACGCTGGGTAACCAAGTGCGGAACAGATAACTACTGAAAGCATTTAAGTAGTAAGCCCACCCTAAGATGATTACTCTCCTATTTTGACTTCCAAAGAGCCCCGATAGCATAGCTGAGATAGCGGAGGGTTCTCTACCCCTACAGGGATGGAGTGACAGAAGTCTTAAGAATTAAAGAAGGTCACAGCGAGAAGGGTTGATTATCATTATGATAGGTGTCAAGCCAGATTTTAATGATGCGTGCAGCTGAGGCATCCTAACAAACTGGTAGATTTGAATCTTGTTCCTACATGACCCGGTCAATTCAATCAGGTATTCGCCATCTATTTTTCTTGTTTAGCTTTTTGATAACATGAAAAAACCAAAAGATCTGCCCCCCTCTCTATCAATCCAAGTGATGGAAGGATAAAGGCCTTTGGTGTCCCCTCCAGTTAAAAATTGGGGTCACATAATTACTAGCTAATAAAATATGCCTTTCTCTGATGCCTTTCTTCATTCGTGGTTTGATATTCTGATGTCTTACGCATAGAGAAAGCAGACCAATCCATCCCGAACTTGGTGATTAAACTCCACTGTAGTTAAGATACTATAGGGCAAGTACTGTAAAAAGATAGCTCGACGCTAGGATGATAAAAAGCTTAACACACCTTATTCTTATTACTGTTTCAATATGAAAAAAAGAAAATTCGTTTTATTCCAAACAAAAATTCGTTTTATTCCAAACCCCAATTATGAAATCCTATCTCTAGCACTTCACACCTTGAAACGCACTGTTCTTATAAAGAGAGAGACGCCTTCGCATCTTCTTAACCAGAAATGGCTGGGAAGAGGAAAGGTTCCTTTTTTAGGGTACTCCTAGGAATAGATCTAGTAGAGACGGGGTGGGGCCTGTAGCTCAGAGGATTAGAGCATGTAGCTACAAACCATAGTGTTTGGCGTTTGAATCCCTCCTTACCTACAACTGGCCAAAAAGTGAAGGACCTTTCCTTCTGGAGGTAGGAAAATCATGATTGGGATAATAGACCTAAAGCTATAGAGCCTAGGTGTGGGTCTTTTGTCGAAATAAAATGGCCTTCTTTTGTCTTCTTTTTCTTCTTATTTATTATTTATAATTACTTTTTATTTGTTATTTATCATTAATAGTATAAAATTTAAATATAGTATGCTCGAACCAAATTAGCATTTTTTTTGTTTTACACCCCATAACTCTTCCTCAACCAGGCTTAAGCAGAATAGCAGAGCAAGTACAAGTATTAGTAGCATAGCGAAAATGTGCTTTTCATCATTAATATGTTTGCTCGTGATAATTGTGGTCTCTCGGGAGAATCAATGACTGCATCTTTCTTACACTTGCTAGTATGAGTACATCTAAAAGTTCTCAATTGGTTAGTTGTAAATAGCCTTATATAGACCATGGAATAAAGGATTATACTAGACTTACCTACACTGAGGCATTGACGACGATTCTCAAATATTCTAAAATAGAATGTGAGACGATGAGATAGAATGCAATAGAAAGAAAGACACAGGGAATAAGTTACCTACTCTTAAAGGTCAAAGCAAACCCTTTAATTCTGAAATTTTGAATTCAAATGAATCAAATCTCCCCAAGTAGGATTCAAACCTAAGAAGAGTCAGTTAACAACAGACTAATCTACCACTGAGCTACTGAGGAATAAGGGGAGACTCGATCTCATAGAGTTCAATTCCCATTCTTAGCCTATGACCAACATGAGCTTGAAGTTTCCTTTTTAGCTCTCGAAACTTCTTTGTAGTGTCTTCACCCCATGCCTCATTTCATAAGGAACCCCAAATTGGCTTTATTTTATTATATTCCATCCATATGTCAATTCCAATCATTTAATATGCCCTTTGTTGTCATTAGCATAAGTGTTTCTAGTCTATCTCTTATTATTTTTGTATTTTATTTCTATATATATGGAAAGTTTCAAAATCATCATATAATAATCCAAAAATTCTAATAGAGAAAAAGGGAGGTTTGTGATGATTTTGAAACCTTTTATATTTGTTAATATAGTATCCTTATGCATGAAGATAATCAATTCGGTCATTGTGGTCAAACTCTATTATGGATTTTTGACGACAATCTCCATGGGGCCATCTTATCTCGTCCTTCTCTGAGCTTGGGTTATAGAAGAAGGAGAAGAAGGTATCAGCAACAACAGGGATTATTACAGGATAGCTTATGATGTTCATATCGATCTATTATGCACCTCTACATCTAGCATTGGGTAGATCCCATATAATAACCGTCCTAGCTCTATAGTATGGAATAATCACAAACACTTTTTTGATTATGGATCTACTACAAGAAATTCAATGTGTAATCTTAGCATTCAATTTGTATTTTGAGTTTCATTTTACCAAGTTCCATGTTAGTTAGATTAGTCAACATTTATATGTTTCAGGATGTTATTTATAATAAGTAGTTTTGTTAGTTAGCTAATTGGTCAGATTTTATTCATGAAATGGGTTGGATTGATATTAGTTTGGATATAGCAAAATAATTCTATTAAATCTAATGTACTTATTTGATCGAATAAGTACCTCGTGTTAGAATTGAGAAATTATATGGCTCAAATCTTTAGTATTCTCTTATTTATTAACTATGTCTACTCTTCAGGCGGAAAACCATTTCCCATTTTTACTAAAAAATAGCAAGCAACCTCAGAAGGAACAGATGTAGAAATAGAACAAAGGGGACTAAATAGGAACAATAGGCATCCACTAAAGAAAAACCTACTTCTTCCCTTTTTCCAGAAGAAAAGGAGGATCTGGACAAAATTGATGAAACAAAAGAGATCCAAATGAAAAGAAATAACAAAGGATGAATTCCATTTTCACTTTAAAGAGATATACTATAAAAATAGACTTATTTATGAAATTTTTTATCCAGACGGGAATCAAGAAAGTTTGAAGTTAGAAATGTTGATAAATAAGGATCTCTTCTTGTTTGAAAAACCTCTTGTAACTATTCTTTTTGACTCTAAATGTTAGAATCGTCCATTTCGATATAGAAAAAACAATCAATTTGAAAATGCTATAAGAAAGGAGATGTCACCTTTTTTTTTATACAAGTCGAAGTGATTTCAAAAAAATAATCTCTTTTACATATCCACTCAGTTTATCAACTTTTTTAAAAATGATACAAAAAAATCCCTATTCAAAACAAAAAAAAATCTCTTTTGACAAGTTGTATAATCGTTGGAATTTTGATAATAACCAAAAGATAAAAACGTACATAATGAGTTTATAACTAGTGTCAAAACTCTAGATAAAGGAATTGAACCTATCAATACACTAAAAAAAAGACTAGATTGTGTAATAATGAAAGTAAAAAAGAATACTTACCTAAAATATATGATCCTTTATTGAGTGGCCCACTGTGGAAGAATCCTTTTTTTTCACGTTTAAGCGTAAATGAAACTTCCATAAAAAAATGTTTAGGTAAATAAAATTAATCTTTATTAAATTCATCTAACATCCAGTTTTTTTCATCTGAAAGGGGGCCTTGATTAAGTTTTGATTTTTACCCAGGTCAAAAAGAAGAAAAACATCATTTAAAAGATTGAATAAAAACTTTGCAATTTTTATTCAATGCAGTTATATCCGATATACACAATAAAACAGTTAGAAAAAATCAATGGGAATAAATTCATGCAATTGAATTGACAATTTTGATTTTTTTCAAAAAGGCAAAGTTGTAATTATTTTTATTGATAGTCAACAAGAGATTGATACTTATCAAAATTCCAAAGATGCTTTTAATTCTGATCAAACAGACGACATTACTTTGATATGTTATTCACAACAATCGAACTTTCGCTGAGACATAATAAAAGTATCCATGTGTGCATAAAGATGAAAAAGGCCTATTTGGAAACTATTTCAAGCAAATATTCATTCTCCCCTTTTTTGGGATAGAATATACAAATCTCTTTTTTTTTATTTTGATATTTCTGAACTCATGAAAATAATGTTTATAAATTGGATATGTAAAAATGTCGAATTCATGATTTTGAATTTTACTTATAAAGAGGATAAATCAAAAGAAAGTGAAAAAAACTGGGAGAACAGAAAAGAAGAAGACAAAAGAAAAGAAAAAGCCCAGATGGAAATAGTCGAAGCCTAGGGTAGCATCCTATTTTCCCAAGTAATAAGAGGGTGTATTTTATTAACCCATCCCAATCTTAGAAAATATATTTTATTACCTTCATTAATAATAGTTAAGAATATCATTTGTATGCTATTTTTTCAATTTCCTGAACGGTCTCAAGATTTTACATATTGGAATAGAGAAATGCATATTAAATGCACCTATAATGGAGTTTAATTATCAAAAACAGAATTTTTGAAATACCAGTTAACATAAGGTATTGAAAAAAAATTTCTACTTTCTTTTCATCTAAAACCTTGGCACAAATTGAAGCTAAAATTTCCTCACCTTCATGAAGATCGAATGAAAAAGAAAGGATTAAAAAAGAATTTTGTTTTTTAACGGTTTGGGGAATGGAAACTGAACTGCCTTTTGACTTTCCCCGAAACGAATTTTTGATTTTTGACCGCATATTTAAACAACTTGAAAAAAATAGTAATAAATTGAAAATTATTTTTTGTTTCTTTTCAATATCCTAAAACTAGAAAAAATTTCTTTTTCAATTTAGCAAAAGAAAGAAAAGCTGGGTCATCAAAAAAAATTTCTTTATAAAATAAATAATAAAGAAACTTTCACGATAACAAGAAATCCAATTCTATTATTTCGATTTAGAGACATATATGACTTGAATAAATCAAACATTAAAAAAGAACAAGATTTGATAATCAAGAGTCAGACAATTCATAAAATTTATGGCCAAATTATTTACTGACAGAAAAAAATGAAAGGTTTGTCCACTAAAACAAGTACAATGCGAAATGAAATAGGAAAAATTAGAAAAGAAAAGAAAATTGGATTTATAAACTCAGAAATAAATATTAACTCAAAGAAAATAAGTTATAATGCTAAAAAATTCAAATCATCAAAAAATATTTTGCATATATTAAAAAGAAGAAATACTCGATTAGGACATAAATCCCATTTTTTAATAAAAATTTGGATTGAAAAGATATAGATAGAAAAATTTTTAGGTATCATCACAATTACGTGTATCAATACACAAACTTTTTCTTGAATCAATAATATAAATTATTAATAAATACATTTCCAATAATAAAGAAAATTTCAAAAGAATTGATGAAACAAATCAAAATCTAAGCCATTTTTTCGATTATCAAAAAATAACTTAATATTTACATTATTAATAAAAATTCATAGATTTTTTGTGACGTATCCTTCTTGTCGCAAACATATGTTTTTTATAAATTATCACATACCCAAGTTGTTAACTTATATAATTAAGATTCGCCCTTCAATATCATGCAAAATCTCTTTTTCTTAAAGATAAAATTAAAAAATAGGAATCCAGGGGCTCTTTTTGTTTGAATTAAAAGAAAAAAAATTGGAACAATTTTATAATGAACCAGTGGAAAAACTAGTTAAGCAGCTTTTATCAATATAATTATAATTGATCTCAAGTTAGCTGGTTTAGATTACTACCATAAAAATGGAAAAATATAATTAATCAACATTGTATGGTTCAAAATAAAGATTTAAACAAATGGAATTTATATGAAAATGACCAATTAATTCATTACAAAAAGCAAAATGATTTCGAACCAAGCTTATTCCCAAACCAGTTTGAAGTAAGCTCGCTATCGAGCCAAAAAGAGAATTTTAAAAGAATTATAGATATAATCTTTTATTATATAAATCTATTAATTATGAAGGTAAGAAAGACTCATATATTTATGGATCAACATTATAAGTAAATACTAAGCAAGAGATTCCTTGTAATTATAATACAACTAAAAGAAAATTTATTGATATGTTTGGAGATATTCCTCTCAACAATTATCTAACAGAAGAAGATATTATCGAGAAGGAGAATCCCTCCTCTAGAAAATATTTTGATTGGAGAATTCTCAAGTTTTGTCTTATAAATATAAATAAGGCCAATCTTGAGTCCTAAGTCGATAACAATGCTATTTTTTCTCTTATGGTTTAACAAGATCACGAATTCAATTCATCCAATAAAAAAAACTATATCATTGGGTGGAAATAAATAATGAAATTGTAAATCATCACACATCCAATATGAACTTTTGGTTCTTTAAAAAATTTCTGATACTCTACAACACATATGAGATAAAACCTTGGATAATACCAATCAACTACCTTTTTTCCAATTTGAATAGAAATGAAAATATTAATGAACAAACAACAAAAATGGCTAATTTTTTACCTCTACACTATCGAATAAAAAAATTATTGAATTTAAGAATTGAAACTATGATGAAGACAAAGAATCCAAGAGCAAAGTAGATCTTCAAGTTATTTTCCCTAATCAAGAAAAGGAATTTGAAGAGGATTATAAGGGATCAAACATGAAAAAATATAGAAAGCAAAAACAATACAAAATTAATACGCAAATAGAGCTTTATTCCTTCTTAAAAAAGCATTTAGTTTTTTTATTAAGATGGGATGATTTTTTTAAGAAAACAATCAATAATACCAAAGTATTTTGTCTCCTACTTAGACTGACAAATCCACAAGAAATTATTATATCCTCTATTAAAAAAGGAGAAATGAGTCTGGATATTCTATTGATTTAAAAAGATTTCACTCTTACAAAATTGATGAAAAAAGGAATATTGATTATTGAACCAATGCATCTATCTATAAAAAATGATGGACAATTTATTATGTATCAAACAGTAGGCATTTTAGTGATTCATAAGAGCAAACAAGAAATTAATGAAAGAGACAGAGAAAAAAGCTATATTATTCAAAACAAATTTACCTAATTTCTTGAGAGATATCAAAGTATAAGTGCAAATAGAGAAAAAAATTATTATGATTTACTTGTTCCTAAAACAATTTTATCCCTTAAACGTCATAGAGAATTGCGAATTGAACTTTTGTTCAATTCAAAAAATGGAAACGATATTCATTTAAATATAGAAAATTGCAATGGTAGTAAGATCAAAACTTATGGTACCTTCTTGGATAAAAACCAACATTTTGATAGAGATAAAAATAAACTAATTTAATTAAAGCTTTTTCTTTGGCCCACCTATCCACTAGAGCATTTAGCTTCAATGAATCATTATTGGTTTAATACCAATAATGCCATTTGTTTTACTATGGTAAAGATAAATATATATCCGCGATTGAAAATTAATAAAAAGTATGTTTTTTTCCATATATCTCATAGCATTCTGATCTAGAATAGAAAAAAAAGACAGGTACATGTATTGTTTTACATTTATATGCTATTTTAATACATATAAGTCAATCACGCATTAATTAGATCTAGAAACCAATCAATTGGATATTTTTTGTTTTATGTTTAGGTACAAGGTTTTCTTTTTTGTAAACAAAGAAATATAACATCTTTTTTATCTCTAACACAAAAAATAAAAAATTAGACTGATTAATAATACATTTTATTTGACAACGTTAGGAATTGATAATGAAGTGAAGATTAGTTTGTATACTAAATTCAAACGAACTGGCATTATTCATTAGTCATTTTTTATTTCTTTGTTAATATTTATGCTAAATAACAGTAGTTATTATTTTATTCATTAATATCACACTATTGATTATTTTATTCATTAATATTTATTTATTCTAAATAATACTTCCATTAGTTATTATTACTGATTAATAATAGTGATTAATAAAAGTTTTTGAAAAATAATGAGGAGGGGGATGGTTCATTTTATAATAAATTTTTCATTAATTTTAGGTATTTCACAGCAAGAAAACAAGAGATCCGTTGAATTTCAAATAGTCAATTTCACTAATTAGATATGAAGGCCTACTTGACATTTGGAATTACATAAAAAAGACTATTTATCTCAAAGTGGTTTATGAAAAATACTAGGAAAATGCCAACGACTCTTGTCTTATTTGACAAATAAAAAGAAAGTACATTATAAAGAATTAGTTGCTGAATAGGGTATTCAAGAGTAAAAAATTCGTTAATTTGAAGAGTTTGTTTTTGAATTATTTGATTTATTATTTATTGGATCGATAATTTGGATGAATTTCTTTTCATTTTTAGTAATTCAAGGAAGAATGAATCGAGCAATCCCTTATAAATGTACCGGTTATAAGAAAAGTCCTTATGATAGTTAATATGGGTCCCCACCACCCATTAATACATGGAATTCTTCGACTCATTGTTACTCTACACGGTGAAGAAGTTATTGATTGTGTACAAATATTAGGTTATTTATATAGAGGAATGGAAAAAGATTGCGAAAAACTAAACAATTATACAATATTAACCTTATGGAACACATTAGGATTATTTAGCTGCTATGTTTATAGAAGCAATGACAGTAAATAGACCAAAACCCTTAGGAAATATTTAAGTACCAAAAAGAGCCAGTTATATCATAGTAACTACGTTGGAGTTGAGTTGTATAACTTTTTATCCATTATGGATTGGCCCTTTTATGACAGATGTTGGTGGACAAACACCTTTCTTCTATATTTTTTGAGAAATAGAGTTAGTATATGATTCATTCAAAGTTGCCACTAGTATGAGAATGATGCATAATTATTTTCATATCGAAGGAGTCACTACTGTTTAACCTCATGGCTGGATAGATAAATGTTTGCATTTCTACAATTATTTTTTAACACGTGATGGGAAATATCAAAAACTTATTAGACGAAATCCTATTTTTTAGAACAAGTTGAAGGAGTAGGTATTGTTGGTGCAAAGGAAGCAGTAAATTAGGGGTTATCCTCACCAATGCTACCAACTTATGGTGGGTAATGGGATCTTCATAAGGTTGATCATTATAAGTGTTGCCACGAATTTGATTGGGAAATTCAGTGGCAAAAAGAAAGCGATTCATTAGCTTCTTAATTAGCTCGAATTGGTGAAATGATGGAATCAACTAAAATTATTCAATAGCTCTCTAGAAAGAATTTTGGGGGGCCCGCTATGAGAATTTAGAAAATAGGCATTTTAATTAGGAAAGGGATGGAGAGTGGCATGATTTTGACTATCGATTCATTAGTAAAAAAATTCTTCTACTTTTGAATTGTCGAAATAAGAACCTTATGTGAGAGTCGAAGCCCCAAAAGGGGAGTTGGGAGTTTTTCTGATAGGGGATCAGGGTGACTTTCTTTGGTGCTGGAAAATTCGCCCTATGGGGTTTATAAATTTACAAATTATTTTTAAATTAGTTAAAAGATTGAAGTTGGCTAATATTATGACAACCTTAGGTAGCATAGATATCATTATAGGAGAAGTTGATTGTTGAAATGATACTTGACACAATAGAAGCAATTGATATAAAAGAAGTACAGGGTATGTATTTTTTTCCAAATTGGAATCCTTAAACTTAAATGGGATCTATGGAATTTTAATGATGATTGTACCTATTTATACTCTTATATTGGGAGTTGCAGTAGGTATATTGGTAATTATGTGGTCAGAAAGAGAAATATCTATAGGGATACAACAACATATTGGACTAGAATGTTGTTGGAGTTATGTAAATATAGTGTCCTGGAAAGCAAGTGTGTTTATATATAACTTAATTTTCTTGTAGTTACAGTTTTGTAATGAAAAATTTTATTATTAATAAAAATAAATGAGTTTGGTCTTTATAAGCATTATATGTCTAGTTATAAGGTATCGAGATTCTTTTGTAAGTAATATACATATGCATAGAGATGTATGTGAAACATGTATATTATAAGAATCTAAAATAATATATTCATAGTTGAATAATCAAGTTGGTCACTTGATTATGGTTTAGATGGTAGTGTTGCGATTTATCTCCATGTAAGTAAAGGAGTTTACTTCGAGGGAATGATGAGTTTCGTATCATGATAGTAGTTGACTATTGATAATGGCACTATTAAATGAATTTGCAATCAAGTATGTTGTAAGAATAAAGTGGGTCGTTACTTTAATCTTAAAACATACAACTTAAGCATTCGTTTATTATAGGCCAAAATCTTGATAAATGATGAACTTATATGTGTTTCATTATAATTCTTGATATGATTTCAATAGATTTTTACAGAGTATTAATCCAGTGTCTACATGTAATTTTACCCTTTATTGTGCAGATGGCTAAAATAAGGTTCATAATAGGGTTTGTAATAGGACATCTAATTTGAAATATGTGTTCTCATAATATTTAATAATTCAAGAGTTCAACTAATTGTCTTTAGTGGAATGACATTTATTAATAAGCTAGAATTAATTTTAATGAGATTAAATTAATTCTGGGCTTATTAGAGCTTGAATTATCTAAGTCCACTAAGATCCCCCACTTGGCTTCTAGGAGGATTATCAAGTAAGTTAAGAAATACAAATAGAGATTTTAAAACCTATGATTGAATGTTGGGCTTATACTAATTAATTGCTAATTTGAAGCCCAATTGAACATTTAGAAGTGTGCTAGACTTTGGTTTAGTTTGATTAATTAGATTAATTAAATTAACACAAAGTTATTTAAGATAAATGGAGGTAGAATTTCGTTTTTAATGGACTAAATATGTAGCTGCACATTTAGTATTGATTTGCTATATTAAAGATAGTTTTAACATGTTTTATTATCATTAAATGGAGTAATGACCTTATCATTAAATGGTTTAATGGTGGTCTTTTAACGATAACATGTAATCTATTAGCATTCGTTGGATTAAATAAGAAAGAGGTACATTATGATGGATCATCTTCTTTCTTTCATCACGAAACCAAAATTGATATGTCTCATTTAGGTTAATTGTCTTTCCAAATAACCATCTTAAAGACAAATGAGAAGAGTCTCATTTATTGGCTTCTTTGTGAATGATTAAAGAATGAAGTGACGCATTTGATTCAAATCTCTTCTTTCTTTTGATGAAAACCAAAATTAGGAAGGTGTAAGAAGGTGTTCTTGCATTTTTGACTCTTTCTCTCCTATCTTGCATGGGATAGACGAAAATTACGTGAGAAGTGTCTCAAAAATTTTCTTCTTTCTTCTAAGGAAAAAATATCTTCAAGTTTTCTTCTCCTTTCCCACTAAAGGATCTTGTTAACCAAGTTGTCTAAGAAGAACAAGTGGTAGATTGAATTGGTCGAGGATTCATTATCCTTATACCATATCATGTATAGCTATGCATGTCAATTTGATCATATTGCTTCTGCTACAATTTTGATTTCTAAAAAGTTTTGAAATCTACTGTTTTATCCAAATTGTGCATGCTTTATTTTTCCGATCCAACAATTGGTATCAAAGCCATTTTTATTATGCATGATTTCGGTTCCTATATATGATGCATGGGTTGACAATCATTTTTGTATGCTTCATATTTTTATGTGATAGAAATATATATGGTGTATGTTTTGCTCCTTTAATTGTCCATAGATTCTAAAGTTATCTTGCAAGTTTTGTTCATTTGGTTGGAACAAGGAGGGTGGCCTATCATCATCATGTTTCATCCTTAGTTTCATCTTTACGTTTTCTTTGATTATGTAATGTACAAAATCATGTAATAATGAAGATGAAGAAGCCATGGACGAAGAAATGAAGATGTAAGGTTTCGGTTTTGCTAAAATTGTATTGGTAAAGTTTCGGTTGTTAGCAAATTGCTAGATGTTTGTGTTTACAAATTTTCAGTTTTATGTCATAACAAGTTTCGATTTTTATTAAAAACAAGTGCTGTTTTTTTCATATGGTCAAATTTTGATTCTCATGAAAAACTAGTGCTCGAATTTTTGTTTTCAAAGTGAAAATTTTGTTTTTATGAAAGTCAAAACTTTGTTGTAAAAGAAAAGCCATTATATACTTTTTACATAGTGGGGCGAGTCATATGAGTGAAGAGTTCGAAGCAGAAGATCCAAGTCTAAGAAGAAATTGTTGGGCTTAAAAGTCTTGTGATTTTATTTATGTTTCTAGGATGGACAATCAAAAGTGGCTTATAAGTTCATATGATGAATGGATAAATGAATGTAAATGTTATGTGATTGCATGTCATTCAGATAATTTCCAACCCTAGGGTTTGCCATGCATTCATTATGTATGAGATATATAATGAAACAATATAGGATGGATAATAAATTGCATCTAGACAAGATGGTATTTATTAAAACTTAAAGCTAAAAAAGATTGAATGGGAGAGGATGCTCATGCGAGAGTCCACGGTCTCTATACGATGGCCCATTTGCATGTGGTGAAGTGTTACTCCCAACCAGAGGGCATGAATCCTAGATCTTGCATGGTTTGGGTCTCCTTAAAGATAAGTCCATTTATTGGTAGCAAATGTGACCTCCCACCAAGCATGGTTTGCAAGTACCTTTAGTGGATGAATCAAATGGTTACATATTAAACATATTTTATCAATAACTTGCGTTCCTTATCTCTGTTGGTAAAAGTATGGATCAAATTATAACGCTTCTTTAAAAGTTAAGCATGAATATGCTTGGTAGTTTGTTTTAGTGGGAGAGGTCCTAGTTTTTCTTTTAATAGATAAGATGGCCCACCGTCACTTAGTCTATTATAGATAAGAAAAATAACCATCCTATAAAGAGTCAATTGTTTTTTATGTTTTATTAAATCTATCATCATGCATACATGCGCCATGATTTTTTACAAAGTTCCAATATTACTGACTAGTATGCTCATGTTTTAATTATTTATATTTTTAGACATAATCACCACAAAATGAATCCACTTACTTTGCTCTTGACTAATAACCAATTGGAAAACGAAGAGAATTTTAATGAATGGAGACGTAACCTAGACATTGTTCTTTAATATGAATGAATTTCATGGGTATTAATTGAAAATGAGCTTGCACCTCCAGCTAGCAATTCAAATTTTGAGCAAGTCCAACAATATGAACGATGGTAGAATGCTGATAAGACTACTAAGTGTTATAAGCGATATATTGCAAAAGCAAATCTCTTATATAAAAACTGCTAGTGCAATGGTTCATCACCTACATGAGATGTTTGGTGTGAGTGTAACAACCTAGACCACCCGCTTGTAGATATTGTCCGTTTTGGGCCTTGGCCTAGGCAAGCCCTCATAGTTTTGCTTTTCCTGAGGCCTTCCCAGGAGGTCACCTATCTTAGTACTGCTCTCACCTAAGCACATTTAACCTCGGAGTTCCGATAGGATCTGGTGCATTAGGCCATGGAAAACGCGTCTACAAGGAAGAGGTTTCCACATCCTTATAAGGCATGCTTCGTTCCCCTCTCCATTCGATATGGGACCTCACAGTGAGGACCAGGTTTGTAAAAGTGAAAGCTATCTAAACCTTTCACAATCTCAGATAAAAACTTGGTGAACCGATGCGGGATTAGATTCTTAAGGTAATCTTTGCGGTTATTGACGCTGAGATGCTTGGGGTGGATATGGATTTGGACACGTAAATGATTATGATCATCAATAGCTTAAACTCTTCTTTTCAGCAGTTTAAGTTGGACTGTGAGCTCAATATCAAGGATTACACCTTGAGTGAGTTGATGAATACCCTTCAGAGCATGGAGGAGATATTGAATATCAAGGCTCATGGGCTAGAAGCTAATATAGCATCTTCTTCTAAGCCCAAGTAAAAGAAGAAGGGTCCAATGAAAAAGAAGGCCCAAACAGGGGTTAAGGCTCATCCCATGAAAAAGAAAGCAAAAGAGAACATCAAGGGAAAGTGTTTCCACTTTGATGGGATGGGCCACTGGAAAAGAAACTGTCTAGTCTACTTTAAGTCCCTTAAAAGCGAAAAAGGTATGGTTTCCTAAGTTTGTTAGGAACTAGAAATGTGGCAGATTTATTTGATTCTTGGACATTAGATTCAGGAGCCACTAACAATGCTTGAAATTCATTACAGGGGTTCCAGCAAAGGAAAAGACTACCTAAAGGCTAGTTTCAAGTCAAGATAGTAGATGGACCTATGTTTCATCAGAAGCAGGGGGAGTAGTTATTTTGGACTTTCCTAGTGGTCATAGGTTATATTTGGAGGATGCTTATTACATGCCAATGATTGTAAGGAACTTGATTTTTGTTTTTTATTTAATAAAGTATGGTTATTCCTTATATTTTGAAAATGTTGTTTCAATATATGAGAATAAGGATTTTTTTTCCTAATGAAACAATTAAACAGGGATTGTTCTTTATAGAACCTATGATAGGCTTGCTAAACACCACAGAATTGATAAAACCAAGACAATCCAATGTCTCTAGCATTAATTCAAAATATCTGTGGCTCTTAAAGAATGGGTCATATTAGTCAAAAAAGACTTGACATGTCAGTGAAGGATGGGATCCTTATGAGCTTGGATAATGATCCATTACCTACCTTTGAATCTTGTATTAAAGGAATAAATGACCAAGGCCTCATTTCATTTAAAAAGAAATAGATCAAAATCTACGTTGGACTTGTTACATACAGATGTGTGTGGGCCTATGAACATACAAGCTAGAGGAGGTTATTAATACTTCATAACCTTTATAGATGATTACTCAAGACGTGGTTATTTATATTTGATGCGTAAAAAGAGTGAATCCTATGAAAAGTTCAAAGAATTCAAAGTTGAGGCTAAGAAGCAGCTTGGCAAGCCATTAAAACAACTTTGATCAGATCGAGGTGGTGAGTACTTATCTGGAGAGTTCCGACAATATTCAATTAAAATGGAATTGTTTCCAACTTGTCAACTCCTCGAACACCCCAACAAAATGTCGTAGTTGAGAGGAGGAATATGACTCTATTGGAAATGG
Organism: Erythroxylum suave; assembly: GCA_027563595.1. Lineage (NCBI taxonomy): Eukaryota > Viridiplantae > Streptophyta > Magnoliopsida > Malpighiales > Erythroxylaceae > Erythroxylum > Erythroxylum suave. Next base: position 379 of record JAOSBN010013371.1, on the reverse strand, counting down.
TAAGATCGATGATGTCTTATGCTAGCCTTTCAGTATCGTTCTGGGGATATGCCATACAAACGACAACATATCTTCTCAACTTTGCTCCATCCAAATTGCTGCGTAAAACACCTGGGGAGTTGTGGACTGGTCAAGTGCGTTCATTGTGGCACTTGAGGACTTAGGGTTGCCCAGCCCATTTTCTAAGGCCTGAATACACGAAGATGGAACCAAGGTCAAAAGTATGTTTCTTTCTAGGGTATCCTATTGGTACTCGAGGGTACTATTTTTACAATCCTCAAGATAGGAAGGTATTTTTGTCAACAAATGTGACCTTCTTAGAGGAAAAATTTGTGAGAAATCACAAAGGAAGAAGTGAAGTAGTACTAAAGGAGTTAGC
>JAOSBN010013301.1:0-18149 GCA_027563595.1 Erythroxylum suave | reverse complement strand
ATTATTATTATTATTATTATTATTATTATTATTATTATTATTATTATTATTATTATCATTATCATTATTATTATTATGATGATGATTATTATTATTATTATTAATTTTCTTATTATTATTAATTATATTAATCTTATCATTATTAATTTTGTTCTTATCATATGACTTTTCAATATTTTGCAGTGGTTAATTTTTCTAGGTCCGACTCATGTTAGCATTCATTGTATAGTCGCAATTTTAATATAAAATAAGAATGCAACGATTTTCTATTACAAAGGGCTTTAATTCTTAAAAAGTTATTTAGGAATACAAAAAATAAGTTTCAACCTTATTTGATGTTGGATTTAACAATATTGAAAATAAATATAACATAAGGCTTTAAATTCCTAAAAAATTATTTGGGAATACAAAAAATAAGTTTCAGCCCTATTTGAAATAACTACACAAAATAGACCTACTTTAACATAACCTTTCAATGTGCGGCAAGAAACCTCCTAACCCACTCAAGTCTTTCAGAAGGCGGCATAGTGAAAAACACAATCATTTATGTTGGATGAAAAGGAATTTTGCCTAAAGCAATATGTTTTTCATCATGTGTGAGCCCCTATATCTCATCCTATGCACTATATAATTGTTCAACTTTTTGGGTAATATACATTTCGGTGCCAATACTTTTACACAATTTATCCCCCATATTATCCATAGTATCACCTAACATCTTGGTTGCGGCAAGAAGTGAATCTGCACTGTTTGCTTCTCCCGTATCATTTGTCCTTTTTTTCCTCTTTTCTGAAATATTTGTAGCTTGTCTTGCAAATTTTGATGCTTAAGGTTGGGTAAAGGACTCATCTATCTCATGCAGACCATGCTCATATTGATCTTCACTACCTTCATTGGACCCACCTACACCTTCTTGCCTTTCCATTTCTTCAAGAATATCTACAGCAATTTGTACATCATTTCCCGTTGCATGATCTTCTCCATAGATCCCAGTCAATTCATTATAGAAAGGAAAGCTCTTCATTCAAAATTGAGCAGCAACTTTGCGACTCTAACAAGAAGAAAAAAACAATATTTTATATAAATGACAGGAAAGTAGTTAAAGAACAAACTTAAGACAAGTTAAAAGTTCAATACTTACAATTAAGTAAGAATCCCATACATGATCTTCAACATTGACCATCTTCCTTTCGGTATCCCATCCAAATCCACTTGTATCTTTCCTTACCATATCATAAACAATGCTCCACTCATTCTTTAAAGTCTTAATACTAGACTCTATATGAGGTTTGGCTTTTAAGTTTGCAAAAGGAAGCTTTGTTGCTACCGTTCTTTCTAAGTCGTTGAAATACCTAGCTTTAAATCCAGTATCAGCATTGTACGTTCCCAAATTATGCAAATCAACCATGCAGGAAACAAGCACAACATCCTCATCATAGTTCCACTTTCTTTTTGTTCCTTTTGAAGTTTGATCGTTAATAGTTGACGACGAATGTATCGACATACTTATCTACCAAATTTAAGCAATATTGATAAATAAAAATATAAGCATCAGGAATGAAAACCAAATAACTCAATTGAAGGTAATTGCCAAACATTATCCATAACATCAACGAGACAATCACAAAAAATATATCCTATCATAATCAATCATAAGAAAATGACGTTATTGACATCTTCAAAAAATATTCAATGAAAGTAACAAGCTACGCAAAATAGACAGAAAAAAAACCTTATCCAATTGCTTATAGCATAATTACCATTCTAGAATAGTTATTACAATCTACAAGTTTAATGAGTTCACAATGCAAAACAATAATGAAGACAACATCTTTAAAAAGAACAATATCGTATACATTAACAGCGTCCACTATAAACAACAAAGGGTACAACTTAAACAATTATATCAAACCTCCTAACACTGAAAACATAGTAGAAAAGATAAAAAATGTCAATTCTCATTTTCCCTAGATGTTTGCCATTCGTTGAACATTTCGCGTGCCAATTCAAGTCTCCAATTTGTCTAAGCACTTATTGGGTCTATAGCAGTTATACACTCCTCCTCAACAACTAGATTAGTGTGAAAATAATCCCCTAAATCACTCTCTATGGGATCGAAACTCATCTCCTGCATAATAAAATTATGCATCAAACAACAATCTATAATAATTCGATTGTGTCTTTATAGGGTAAAATAAAGGACTCCTAAGAATAGCCCATCTCATTTTTAGTAACCCAAAACACCTCTCGATTATATTACGTGCAGTCACATGTTTCATATTAAAGAATTCCTCTAGAGTTCTTGGTTGGTAACCTTGACGCCATTCATTCAAATGGTACCTTTGACCTCTAAATGGTGCAAGGAAGCCCTTACAATTTGTATAACCTGTGTCGATTAGGTAATAGCAACCTATATAAAAAACACTACATAAATTAGTCAATTTACATGATCTCGTATACAAAATTTCAAACAACTTTCCTATATCACATAGGAAAGCTTACCATGAGGCACTTTTAGTCCATGTCTCCTAGTAATACCATCACAAAGAACTCAACCATCAGCAACTGATCCTTCATCCCAACAACATCCAAATCAGCAGCCACACCACCAATTTGATCTCTTGTATGGACCTCGGTACATTTTTGTTGTCGGGGATCGGAAGAGAGGTGGCTGAAAGAGAGCACCTTCCCCTTGCCAACCAAGAAGAACATAGACAAATTGCATGTCAGGTGTGCACACACCTAACATATTTGTTGCAATGTCGCCCTTACGAGTTCAAAATCTAGGCTTATCTTTAATTGGCACATTAACCCTGATGTATGTCCCATCTAGAGCACCTAAGAAATTCTTCAATTCAAATGAAATAAAAAATAATGAGGAACCTTAATGACATTTCCAAAATTTTCTTATAAAAGTAATAGGGTAATTATCTACCTTAAACCACATCCACCAATAGTCTGAAGAGTTTGATGGTATGGGCTCAGGTTTTTTAAACAAAAGATCTTGCAAATGCATCACTGCATTTAAAACATTATGAAAACACCGACTAATTGTCTCACCTAACCTTCTAAAATTTTTCCTAATAACTCGATTTTTAACATGATGAGCAACAATATGTAAGAAAATTACTACTTGCTCATCAATAAGTATGTTTTTTTGTTGACTTTAATCCTCCTACACTTTCTAGCATTTCACATAGTTTAAAAAAATCTTGCGTATTCATCCTAACCATTGAAATACATGAGTCATCATTCTCATGCATAATTCACCTCACATAATCTTGATTTCTATACAAATTTAGAAAATAACTTTTAAACCTTGGCCTATAACTATATAAAGAAGCCTCCGATGCCGAAAAAAGTAATACTGCACTAATAACAATACACACAGTCAAGACAACCACAATCCTTTTTTTTCTTTCTACATTCCTACGTAAACTCAAATTGAAACAAGCCATGATTGCAAACAAACAAAAAATCTAATGTATTTACATAAATTTTTTCAAACAATGTATAATGTGTAAGAGAACATATATGAAAAAATCAAAATAGTTGAAGATATAAAGTAAAGTAGGAGAGAAAAAAGAAGATAATATTTCCAGAGCTAAAAAGAATAGATTGTAAAAATTCAAATTCTCATTCTACTTTCATTACCATATTAGTTTATTTAAAACCTAAAAATGCAGTCATTCCTAAGGTAACATCCAGTTAAACGAACGAAACTCAATTTCCCATTCTATTATTATACATCATAAACCCTTCTTAACATTAAACCATTGAATGTTATCCATAAATATGGCTAGTAAACAATCCCAAGGCCAATTATGCAATTTTGTGTAGTTCAAAAGCCCTAAAATCTGAACTACTTAAATCAGCCCTCACTACTTGCAACTTTCTTGCTTCTTTTGGAAAGGCAATACCATATATTTATGCATAATTAGTAATCAGATTTTACTAATTATATGGAAAGGCAATACCATATATTTATTCCTTTGCCACATCCCTTTTTAATAATCAGATTAACATTTTCAAGCCATAATTAGTTATAATTTGTATTTGAGAGTTTTGAAATTAATTGGAATGTATTTATTAATTCTTATTTTTGCTTTATTTACTATATTGAATTGAATATAAGCAAAAAAATCAAATAATTATTCAATTTCAAAAAGTTTGGATGTAAGTATTGTTTTAAAACTAACTTTTGTCCACTAAAATATTAGAACATGAAATTATAATGTATTTTTCTATTTTTAAGAGGCCATTGAAGCTTTCACCTACAAGATGGAAACTACTAACTAGATGGCTCAAGAATTAGGAAATGGAGGCTTAGTTAACATTAATGCGCAAATGAAAAGGCTTTGATTTGGTTGGTAAAACATGATTAATCAGAGGTCTAGGAAAAATAATTTACACCAAAGAAAATAAGAAAACCCTTTTGGAGAATCAATCACAGTCTTTGTTTCATCACACAGAAGACGATGAAGACAACAAGGACATGAAGATAAAGAAAAAATCTTGACACTTCTTTCTAATTTAATCAATTTGTCATAAACAACAAAGCCAATAGTTCGACTACCATTCCTTTTCTTTATCTACTTCTTACCATATTCTTCCTAGTTTTTCAACACCAGTATTATTACAACCTCTACATTTTCCAGAACCAAAGAACCTTTAACATAGTTGTATATTGATGTAGTAATGCTTTGTACGTGGACTTATGATTGATTTGTGCATATACATATATGCAATGTCTAATGTGTCATAAAATTTTCTAGCAAATACAATCTTATCATGACTATTTTACATATATGCAACTACTCATTTGGTAAAGCAATGATGGAAAATGACCAAGTATAATAGTATGTAATATCATGTTGCTAAATACTTTTCTAGCCAAGGAAGCACACATTTTCTTCTAACCAACCAAGCACACATTTTCCAATTCTGTTGCATATTCACAATTCAAAAACCCAACATCAAAGTAAAAAATCCAATACTGTCACATATTCACATCTTCACAAGCCAACATTCCAAACTCTTCAAAACCCAACAACAAAATCAAAAAAGGAAAAAAGAAAAAATGATACACGAAAAGAAATAACTACAGATCAAATCTACACAGTAGGATCGACAAGTAAAATGATACAAAGATCGCCTCCAAATCATCATATAAAGATAGTGAGTATGGAGAGATCTAAAAGACATGGGCTAGAACATACCTTTCAGAAATGAAGAGTAAAGGGGTTTGAAGGGTTAGAATGTTCCGGTAAATCATTATTAGCTGTGTGATTGAAATGAACTTGCGAATGTCATCCGTTCCTGAAATGAAATGCAGAGATGTGAAGTTAGAAATGCGATGCTCGGATATGCCAAATGGTTAGTTGAAATCAAAATGTTTAAGGTCAAAGGAGATAGAAGACAAAACGCAGTGAAATTGAATAATGAAAAGAAATTAACGAACACCTACATCTTCGGTTTGAAGATAAAGAGATGCCCTCCTGTGAAGATCATGTGTGGGTGAGGTGCTGCGTAAAGATATGCGTGAGTAAGGTGAGTGAGGCTTGGTCTGCGTGAGTGAGGTGAGTGACGTTAGTGACATTTGCATGAGTGAGGTGAGTGAGATTTGCGTAAGTGAGATCTGCTGATGAGTGAGGGGTCAAGATCCATGTCAAAATAGAGAGGGGTATAGGTTGTCCAAAGAGAACGAAAGTTATTCCCAAGATGCATCGAATAGTACCAAACAGCCCATAAATGTATTTTTAGCAATGTTTTAAGTATATAGAAAATTAAACCAATATCATACAATATTAAAGGTTTAGAACGTCATAAAGTCAACTAAAGATTAAATAAAATTAAAGAATTTAATATATGAATGAAAAACATTGTCGAAGAGTTTAAAATTTAATTAAAACAAGATATTTTAAAATAAAACTTAATTAATTTATTTTGTTTTATAATAACTTATTAATTTAAGAAAATTAAACGATTAATCAATAAATTGATTGCTCTTAACAACAAGTGCTATTAAAATAAATCAAACCAAAAAGTTGAAAACCAAACTGAAAAATTAGATAGTTCAAAGATTTTACAGTTGAACCGGTTAAATTTTTTAATCATTGATTTTTAACAATAATTAAAAAACTCAACAGGTTCAACTAGATAAATCATAAAAATCTTGAACCGTCTTACTTTTCAGTTTAGTTTTTAACTTTCTAATTTACTTTAATAATTCTTGTTGTTAAAACCGATCAATTTATTAATTAATTGGTCAATTTTTTATAAATTAATAAGACATTATAAAGAAAAGTAAATCAATTAAGTTTCATTTAATAATATTTTTTTTCAATTAAACTTCAGTGTTTCAATACATAATGACAATCTCTTTTAATCATATTTTAATTTTATTTAATTTTTAATTAATTTTATAATAGTCTAATATAGGTTGAACTTTTTAAATCTCAATTTTTATAAAGTTAATTTTTAGTACTCAAAAGCCGAATTATACAAGAGCTTTCTTCCGGTCAAAATTTGACGACAACTTGCTTTGGGCCACACTATAGCTTCTATAGTCTCTACTAACCCAATTGTGGACCAAATTAAACAATACATGGCCTGTTCCCTATAGAGGCCTACTTTGATCTTTCTAGAATATTATCTAATATTTTTCATTACTAGAATAACTCATAATTATTATCTCGCATTAGATAAATTTAACACTTAACAATTTATAAATTTTACAGTTTAAATAGAAAACTAATAATATAAATTAAATTTAAACATCTTTTTAAACAGTTACATGCAATTATAATTAAGTATTTCAAAAGCAATATCTAAACTATGTATGTAGTATGACATATGTACGAGTTACTAGAAATATATACAAAGGTGTAAGGATTAAAGTAAGGATGATAGGAGGGTAAATAGAACATGTCTTTATCAATATCAACTTATACTAAGGCTCTTTGTCGAGTCTTTTTATGTTTGCAATAGTAATTTTTTATGTTTGCAATAGTAATGAATGAGCTCACTAATAATATCTAATCAGATGTGCCTTAGTGTTTATTATTTGCAGATGATATTATTTTAATGAATGAGACAAAAGAGAATATCGATATTAAGTTAGAATTTAGAAGAGAAACGCTAGAGTTGAAGGGTATTAAATTTAGCAAGACTAAGACTTAAAATGTAACTTTTCGCCTAACGTAAGATGCGGTGTCATCTTTGATGTGAGTGGAATCGGTCCATCCATAAACTCTTAATAGGATTGCCAGATATTAGACGGCTTGCCCTCAAAAAATTAGGCCAATCTTAACATTTATTCAGCTTGCAACCTTCAGTTAAGCTTGTGTTATCCTTTTCTTCTTTAAAATTAATTACCAGCTATAACCATATTGCAGTTTAAGATAAGTATAAATAACCATTCAAAATATTTCATTTATATTTTATAAAAATTTAAAGAATTTTATTAAAAAGAAAGAAATAAAATTGAAAGGGAAATAAAAATATATATTCTATATGGAAAATTTTTTTATCCGCATCCAATAGTATTTGAACGATTTTCAATTTTGTCTTTTCTTAGTTATTTTTGAGAAAATATTGACAAAAATTTTAGGATAAATGTTTAACTAATGTTTTAAAAATCAGACTAGAAATTAAATTGATAAGCCAATAGTCTTAAAGTTTAAAATTTTCAATGATATTAGATTATTATAAATCAAGTTAAAGATTAAATAAAAATTTAAAATTTAAAATATAATTAAAAAAGATTGTGATTGTCCTTATTTATCAAAATTTTGAAGTTTAATTTTAAAAAATTATTAAATGAACATTAATTAATTTATTTTAGTTTATAGTTAGACGATTCAAGATTTTTACAATTAAACTTATCAAATCGATTGAGTTTTTTTAATCATTAATTTTAATAGGTTGTAAATTTGATTTATGTTTTGTAATTATTATTCTTAACTAAATGATTGACAAGTTAATATGTTTTCGGTAGCAATAAATTGTAAGATTTTAAAATTTTACCAAACCTTCCCTACTATTCATGTTATGGTCCATTTAATGCATTTACCCTCCACACACGCACACGTTATCGCCCATACTTTCGAGCTTCCTCCTCTGTGATGGGTAGAGCTATGGAGATGGTTTATAAACATTATTGGGTCCCTATCCTGACTAAGCACTTAGCATACACTATCATCGTGCTAAAGGAGAGGATAGAAGATTCAAAAACTCAAAGACAAAGAGGATCATCGGTAGGCAATGTCTGGAGGTATTTTTGTCACGGTTATGCTTCCGTTGGTTAATATCCATGTATCTTTTACGTAAATATTGTTGTATGAGATGTATGCCATGTTGCTGTGCTTATTAAATTTGGTATTAGAGCTTCAGACCATGCCTTTGTCTTGCTTTATAAACCTCCAAAAAAACATGTCTCTGTTATACTTTGTTTTGTTGAATTAATGCCATGATGCATGAGTTGAGGTTGTTGATTTTTTTGTTGACGTTTTGTACATGTTGGGAATGTTAGAGTCATGTTTTTATGCTCCATAGAGTGCTCGACGATGACAAAACCGTGTAGGGAGGAGGGACGACGATGGCCATACGCAAGGCTTTGGATGTTGCCATTCATGGAGCATTGTATGGTCAGTTTTGCAACGTCTCGTGCGCGTCGCCTAGTCCTCCTCATCTGATCGCTGACCTTCATTTAATTTCTGGCATCTTCTACTCACCAAAACCGTTAGAGCTCCGTGGCTTCCAACCAGGTCACACTCAACCCGATTGGAGGTTGAAGACAACTGCGATTTAAAAATAAAAATAAAAATAAAATATTTATTAATATTAATTTTGTTAATATTAGTGATAAATTGGGTTAGTTAGGACGTAACCCATTATGTTATGATTTTAATTATAAAATAATTTTTGTTATTAATATTTATGAAAATATTAATTTTTAATTATGTATGTCTTATGTTAGAATTTTTAAATTTTGACATGCATATTATAATTGTTTAATTATTTGCACAAATTACATGTGATTAATTGAAAATTTTGTGTGTATAATTTTTGTGATCATTATACATGAAAATTAGATTAAATAATTTGTGCATTATTATTTGATTTACTTTGCATTATTTATTAATTGATGCAAATGTTTAGGCTTTAATTTAAAGCTTAATATAATGTTAGTGTTCATATGATTTTAATTAATTGGGAGTAGTCACAACATTTAAAATTAATTACAATTATATATTTAGTTTTAAGATCACATTAAATCATTAATTGTAATTAATCATACGTGATATGATAAAATCTACCAACAGGAATTTTGTTATATTTTTATGAATAATTAGGATAAAATATCGAATTATATTTCTTAATCTACCCACATAAATTAAGAAAAGGAACATAATTCTATAGTTTTGTCATAAAGTTGTAGATGAATCTAATTGAGTAGAACTTTAGCCCACAAGCAAGTCTTATGTCACTAGATTCATCTGTTGAAGCATGATTTACATTGATAAAGCATGAATTATTATTGGCCTCAAATTATATATAACAAGCATATATTTTTATTTCTTAATTTGCAGTTACTGAGACAGTTAATATTTCTAATATTAAGTGTGATATTCCTTAATTAAGAGGTGATAACTATAAGGTGTGGAAGGAGAGAATTCTGCTTCATTTGGGTTAGATGGACATAAAGTATGCTATTAGGAAGGATGAACCACCGAGTATGACTGAGACCAGCACTCCAGAAGCTGTTGCTCTTTGTGAAAAGTGGGAGAGGTCTAATCGCCTCTCCGTGATGTTCATAAAGACCAAGATATCTACTGGTATTCGTAGTTCTGTCGAATAGCATAATAATGTCAGAGATCTGTTGAAGGCCATTGATGAGCAATTCACTACATCTGATAAGGCCCTTGCCAGCACCTTGATTATTTAGTTATCAACCTTGAGGCTTACTGGAATAAAGGGCGTTTGTGACCACATCATGCATACGAGGTACATAGCAGCTCAGCTGAAAGCGTTAGAGGTTACTATATTGGAATCTTTTTTGGTGCATTACATTCTGTGCACTCTGCCTCAATAATACGATCCTTTCAAGATTTCTTATAACACATATAAGGACAAGTGGTCGATTAATGAGCTGTTGACCATGTGTGTACAAGAAGAGGAGACGTTGTTGGTGGAAGAGGGTGAAAGAGTCCATTTGACCATTTTAGGAAAAAAGAGACAGGATGATGTCAAAAGCAAGAGAAAAGGGAAAATTTCCCCTCTGTTTGATATAAAGAAGCCGTCTAAGTGTTTCTTCTACAAGAAGAAGGGACACATGAAGAAAGACTGTGCTAAATTCAAGATCTGGCTTGAAAAGAAAGGTAATCAAATTTCATTTGTTTGTTATGAATCTAATATGGTTAATGTTAATCATAACACATGGTGGATTACTCTGGTTCTACAATCTATGTTTCAAATACCTTACAGGGTATGCAAAACCTAAGAAAGTTAGTAGGAAGTGAACAATTCATCTATTCAAGAAGTAAGACGAGTTCATATGTGGAAGCCATCGACACTTGCAGTTTGGTTTTGAGCAGTGGCTTTTTTTTGTGCTTGGAAAAGACCTTTTATGTTCCAAACTTCTCTAGAAATTTGATTTCTGTATCAAGACTTATACCTTTTGGTTTTTCCATTAACTTTTCAGATTCTAGTTTCAGTTTATGTAATATATTTAAAGTTATTGGTTATGGTACATTATCTGATGGTCTTTATTCCATTCAATTGCAAAATGATGATGCCTATAGTTCGATGCATGTTACTGTTGGATTAAAACAATGTGTTGTGAATGAAGAATCCTCTATGTTGTGGCACCGTAGATTAGGACACATCTTTATTAAGAGATTAGGAAATGAAAGGGTACTTAGTACTTTAGATATTCCTGACTTTGACACTAGCGTGGATTGCATTAAGGGTAAGCAAACTGACAAGTCTAAAAGAGGGGCCAAGAAGAGTACAAACTTGTTAGAAATCATACATACAAATATTTGTTGTCTAGATATGGAAGCAAGTAGTTCGAAATGCTTTATCACCTTTATAGACGATTATTTGCGATATATGTATCTCTACTTACTTTGTTCTAAAGACGAAGCTTTGGATGCTTGTAAGATATTGAAGGCTGAAGTGGAGAATCAATGTAGAAAATTGATTAAAATCGTGAGATCAGATAGTGGTAGAGAGTATTATGGTAGATACATTGAAAGTGGACAAGCACCTGATCCTTTTGCGAAGTTTCTTCAGGAACATGAGATTGTTGCCTAGTCTACTATGCTTGGTTCTCCGGATCAAAATGATGTGGCAGAAAGAAGAGACCAAACATTAATGGACATGGTAAGAAGTATGAGGAGTAACACAAAACTTCTTCAATTCCTGTGGACTGAAGCTCTAAAGACGATAGTGTATATATTAAACCGAGTTCCGACCAAGGCTGTGTTAAAGACACCTTTTGAGTTATTTCAGGGTTGGAAACTGAGTTTGAGACATATAAGCGTTTGTGGATGCCCGTCTGAAGTGAGAATTTACAACCTATAGGAGAAGACGCTAAACCCAAGGACCATTAGTGGGTATTTCATTGGATATGCTAAAAAGTCTAAGGGGTATAGTTTCTATTGTCCATCTCACAGCATTAGAATTGTAGAATCAAGAAATGCAAAATTTGTTAAGAATGACTTGATCAATGGGAGTGGTCGTTTTCCAGATATAGTTTCTAAAAAAGGCCATTGTGAAGCTCAACCCTCTGGTTTAAGTGATGATAGATTGATTGTCATTCATACCCCTTAAGTTCAAACGGGTGTTAGACAACCAGTTATTGAAGTTCCACAAGCTATTAATACTAATCCAGTATATCAAGTTGTATATGAGGAACAACCAGAAATTGTTGAGCAACCAGTTGAACAACAGGTTGAGTAATAAGTTCTTTGTGAGGATGATGATACAACTTTGAGAAGATCTACTAGGGTTAGAAGGTCAACGATACCTAGTGATTATATACTATTTCTACAAGAGTCAGATTACAACATTGGAGCTGAAAGCAATCCTGAAACATTTCACAGGCCATTAGTTCTAAGGAATATGACCTGTGATACAATGATATGAAAGATGAGTTAGATTTTATAGCATCTAACCAAGTCTAGGATCTTGTTGAGTTTCCCAATGGTATGAAAGCCATTGGATGTAAATGGGTATTTAAGACAAAGAAAGACTCATGAGGTAACATTGAGAGACATAAGGTAAGACTTTTTGCCAAAGGGTTCACTCAAAGGGAAGGGATCGACTATACGGAGACATTTTCTCCTGTATCTAAGAAATATTCTCTTCATGTAATCATGGCATTGGCAGCTCATTTTGATCTTGAGTTACATCAAATGGATGTAAAAACGGCGTTCCTCAATGGTGAACTAGAGGAAGAGTTTTACATGAAACAACCTGAAGGATTCTCCTCTAGTGATGGTAAGCGTTTAGTCTGTAAGCTTAATAAATCCATATATGGATTAAAACAAGCCTCCCGGCAGTGGTATTTAAAATTCCATGAGGTTATCTCTTCATTCAAATTTGAAGAAAATATGATGGACCAATGTTTATACCAAAAGGTCAGTGGGAGTAAGACTTGTTTTCTTGTATTATACGTGGATGACATTTTACTTGCAACTAAAGGGTTTGCTATATGAGGTGAAACGATTTCTCTCAAAGAATTTTGATATAAAAGATATGGATGAGGCATCTTGTGTCATTGGCATCAAGATCCATAGAGAAAGATCTCGAGACATTTTAGGTTTGTCTAAAGAGACCTATATTAACAAAGTTTTAGAGAGATTTCGGATGAAAGATTGTGCACCAAGTGTAGCACCCATAGTGAAGGGTAATAGATTCAGTTTGAATTAATGCCCGAAAAATGATTTTGAATGGGAACACATGAAGAACATTTCATATGCTTCAACTATTAGAAACCTTATGTATGCTTAGGTCTACACCCGACCTGACATTGCATATGCTGTTGGAATCCTAGGAAGATATTAGAGTAACTTACGTATTGACCACTGGAAAGCTGCAAAGAAGGTTATAAGATGTCTTCAGGGCACAAAGGACTGCATGCTTATGTATAGGCGAACTGAGAACTTAAAAGTAGTTGGATACTCTGATTCAGACTTTACTGGCTGTGTTGATTCAAGGAAATCAACATCTAGTTATATTTTCATGCTAGTTGGTGGAGTTGTATCTTGGAGAAGTGCCACCCTGATTGCTAGTTCCATTATGGAGGCTGAGTTCGTATCATGTTTTGAGGCCACCTCTCATGGTGTCTGGTTAAAGAGTTTCATATCTAGGCTTAGAGTTGTTGATTCAATTTCTAAGCCAGTAAGGTTGTATTGCGACACCTTCGCTACGATCTTTATGGCTAAAAATAACAAGAGTGGAAGTCGAAGTAAGCATATCGACATTAAGTATTTAGCTATAAGAGAACATGTTAAGGAAAGGAAAGTTATCATAGAGCATATTAGCATTGATTTGATAATTGCGGATCCTTTAACTAAAAGCATGCCACCTAAGCAGTTTAAAGATCATGCAGTGCAAATGGGACTTGGTTCCACAATGTAATTTTATTGTACATTTATTGCTTAAATGGATCTCTTATTTAATTTTGATATTTTCTCAGATATTTTTTGCACACATATTTTGATTGGTTTTGAGAAATGTCATTTAATTTGGACCTAGAATAAACATATGGTTTATTCATTAAGTTGAAGGGCTAGTAATGAGAAATTTTATATATGTAATAGATGGAAGATAATACTCACTATAAGAGGGCCTATTGTGACATCCCATGTTCAGGATTAGACCCCAAAATAGTGAATTGAGTGTACTATGAGAAATTAGAAGTGTAATTTTATGCTCATGCATCATAGTATATTCAAACACATATAAATATTTATTTTGATACATAAAATAATTTTACATGCATTCATTGATATTTTCCAGGTATGATTAAATGATTAAAATGTAAATTATGGATTATTTCTGTTGAAATTTTATCTAGAAAATATTATGATTATTTTGGAATTTTTGATGAATTTTAGAAAATTTCTGAAAATTTGGAGGACTGTGGACCAATTACATTGTGACATGTGGCAGCTTTAAGTGAGTGAAAAATGGCCCACATGCATGGGTGCCAAGTGTCATTGAATTGTCCACCCACGCAATCATCTTGTTTGTTGGAGGAAAATTTCTGTAGCTTACATCCTTCTTTACCACCGAAAACGCCAACTCTAACACTCTTTTCCTTGTTCTTTCATCCATCACTGAAATTACTTGTTTTGTATGTTTGTGTATTTGGCTTCTGACTCTCAACTACTGGAGAACTAGCTGAAGATGATTATACGGTTGTATTGATGTTTGTTTGCTTGGGAGGATTAGAAAATATGGAATTTTTGAGCTAGAATTTTACTAAATCAAGTAAGTTTTTTATGAATAACATTTGATGATGATTTAATGTTTTATACATGGATGCATATATGAGTGATGAAGGAGTTAAATCAGTAGAAAAATGTGTAGAAATTGTATAAAGAAATGTGATCATTGACGTTAGTGAAGTGCAGAAAATGTGTTATGTCAAAAGTAAGAATTAGGTTCTGTTTTTGTATTGTGATTATTCATAAACTTCTGATTTGTGTATAAAGAGTACTGAACTGAAAGGGGAATAGAAAAGATGAATTATGTGTTAGTTGAATAGGATAGAAGAGTAAAGAAATCTGCAGTAGAGAGAGGAAGAAGAAGGTGATGTTTGTGTATATGACTTTGACTTTTGAAGTCTGTTTTTTACCTTGAGGATTTTACAGAATAACTTTGAGTCTTTTGGATAAAACTTTGTCATCCAAACTTCAAATTACGTGAAAATTTAACCAATAGACTCCTAAGACATTGTTATTTCTCTTCATGAAAATTTAGAGCCATCTGAACTAATTTGGAAGAGGATTGATTGGATCAAAGTGAGGAAATGTGCTAGAATGTTGAATTGGATAATTTTCATTGATCGTGCTTATGTATTTTGATTATATCTTGAGCTATAGATTTTCAAATGAGATAATCTTTAGTTCATATTAAACTAGCAACATTTTTCTATAACTTTTGTGAAGAAGTCGAGTTTTAAATCTATCTCTAAGACTTTCAAAATTGGCATGAAATTGAGTTTTGACTTAAGTTGTAGCACTACTAGTGCAAAAATCAGATCTTGTAGTTATTGAATAAATTGTATTGATTCATGCTGAATTAGACAAAGGTTTATTCACAAAATTATAGCTTATTCTTTTAGCTTTCAATTAATATAAATTTCGTTATTTTTGGGTACTGGAATTCAGAGATATAGGTTGTACAACTTGACTGCATGATCATGCTCTAGCCAAAATTCCAAATGTATACAGTCTGTGGTATTTTGATCATATCTTGCACGATTTAGGACCAAAATGTAAGAATTTGATGTCATTAGAAACTAAAGGCATAGAGGAACATTTGTTCGAAGAAACTTTTGTCTGAAAATATCTAGTTTTAAGTCAAAAATGGCATGAAAAGAAGAAAATGAAGAAAACACAACAGCATGATCGCGACACTGCTAAAGCGTATGGGAATTTGTGATCTTGCTGAGCTATTAAAGGACGTGCACGGTCGCGACTCTGAACCTTTCAATAATAAGGGACTATTTTGAATATCCTTTGATCTTTTGACCATAACTTCTTCTCCCCACCTCTAAATGACATGGAACTTTAACCATTAGACTCAAGACACATTGTTTTACATCTCCACAAAAAATTATAAGCATATGAAATCAGTTGTGAGAGATTGATTGATTAAACTGGGATGGAAATGATGAGCAATTCTGGAATTTCATAACTGGAATATTCTCACTGAACATGCTTCAATATTTTCACAATATCTTGATCTGCATGTATTTAATTGGAATGATTTTTGACTTGGAATAAATTAGAGACATCGAGCTACAAATTGTATGAAGAAATAGAATTTTAATTCTATCTCTAAGAATTTCAATTTCTGGGTGGAAGTTGAGTAAGTAGTTTTTGAGGTTAAAGAATGTTATAAAGTATATTAAAGAAACATACCTGAGAAATTGTCATTGAACATGCATAATACATGATACATTCATGAATGTACTTATGATTGATTATTTATCTAAATGTGTAAATTTTATATATGATTGCATATAGAAGAACAAGTAGATTGACCACTTCCTGATATTGTCGGGACTTCGAGGCAATAGCTTTTGGAACAAATTGTTAGTAACCTAGACGTTCTCATTTAATTATTTGTTTGCTTAATTTTTGATTTGAATTATCTATGAATGTGATTTGATTGTTAGGTTCTAGATATGAAGGTCCGATGATTTTAATTTGATGATTGTGATATTGAAGTGCTCCTTGTATGTGAATTTGAATGAATAATTGATACTCTATATTATTGTGGAATGTCGGACCAAGGTCCAATGATATAGATGAATGTGAAAGTAAAAGTGAAATCAAGTGATTGATTATATATATCTAAATGTGAAGCATTCCATTACATGAATTCGTGAAAGATAAAGGCAATTGTAATCATAGTTTCCAATGTAAAGAACTTAAAGCTCAGATTGTGATAAGAGCCTCAGGCTCAGTTGTGAAAGTACCCGGTATCCACTAAGGGATATGAGACATTATTTGGTATAGCTTGGTATCCACTACGGGATATGAGCTAGTAAAAAAAAGGGGCACTCGGTCACAACATCAACAATAATAAGTGAAAGTGAGTCTCACATGCATCGTATATACATTTTAATACATGTGTTTAACTGATTTAAATGTATGAGTACCTGGTATTTGAATGAGAATGTGATATGTGATATTTCTTGCAAAATGCAAAGATGATTTGTTACATGTTATAAAGTGTTACATGAATTATCGATGGTTACCTCACTGAGTTCGCAAAACTCACCCAAAATTGTACGTTGACATTTCAGGACCAAGAGAGAGGACATTAGTGATTGAGAGATTACAAAATGCTTAATTCTTGTACTTTTGTGAAGAAGAAATGACTCAAAGGTTGGTTAGCTGAGATTGAAGACTTTAGATAGACTTTTTGTGTAATTTCCTCTTTCTTGTAGCATATTCTATATTAGGATATGATGATGTACATGTATGGATGTTTAAAAGCTACAATGTAAATATGTTTGGTTTTATGAAATGAATTGAGGATTACAGTTTGATATTTGATTTTAAAATGTAATGACAGTTATGTATAGTAGTTGATGCCACGACTAAGTTTGATATATTGCCATGTTATAAAGCAACAGTGAGATAGTTAATATACCATTATTATAGATTATATAGTATAATATCCACTGGGTATTCTGGTATATAATTTATGGTATAATGTCTTTCATTCCGACAACTTTAAAACTCATAAAATAAAAGCTACAGTTATTTTTTCTTGTATACAAAGGAAAGGTACAACTGAAATTATAACATTAATGCAACCCTCACCAATAGGACACGCCTTGGCTTTCCCGTCGGACCCACGTCCTTAATGCAGTTGATATTTCTGACATTATGTGTAACATCCCGTTCCCATATTAAAGAATTGAATCTTGATTTCAATAATGGAGAAAATGGCAAGGAGAGAATTAGAAAATTTCACTTCAAGCTCAGAGGAATGTTAGCATATACGCATGTGAAAATTAAGTCTTTGCATACTTGCACATAATTGCACATGCACTCATTGACATTTCGGGTATAGTGAATAGTATTAGGATAGATTGAGAATTGTGATTATAGCAAAATATTTGATTGAAAAGGAAATAATACCTCTACCTTAGTGAACTGTCAAAGGAAAATTTCGGGGACGAAATTTATTTATGGGGGTTACTGATGTTGGAGTAGGAAGATAAGGTTTGTTTAAGGGGGAGAGACTATCAGGAACTTAGACATAGCGTCTAAGTATTATCGTCTGTGGTTGACCTTGCTTCGTTTTAAGTTGACCACATATCGTCTGAAAATTATCGTCTGTGGTTGACCTTGCTTCGTCTTAAGTTGACCACATATCGTCTGAAAATTATC
>JAOSBN010013291.1:0-18150 GCA_027563595.1 Erythroxylum suave | reverse complement strand
TTGTCGGAGATGGGTCTTCCATGCTTATGTGTGCTTGTGTTCCCGAATGTTGGGCCTCGGAGACGGGGTCCAACAACTTGATCACAAATGGTCAGATACTATGTTAAAAGACCATCTCATCACAATAGCTTAAGCTGTTGTGTGAGGCCAACTTAATTGGTTTTATATATTCACTAACAATAAAATCATTTTTCTTAATTAATTAATATATACTTTTTATTAAATTAATATGTACTTTATTTTAATTAACATATATGAACTTTAGTTGTTATGAGCTCAAAATGAGGTAAAAAATTAGAGCTACATCAAAGACGGGAAGATAATAAAATTTCATGCAAAGATCTGGATTCCATCAAAGATCCAGTGATGCGTGAGGCTTTCAAAAATGATCAAATGAAAATTTATGGAAGAAATGGGGATGACCTTCCAAACTATTAATTATTTATGTTAAATTAATATTCCCAAGTGCTTTAGTTTTACTTTTAATTTGATTGTTATAATTTTAGTTTGATTGTAATCTCAATTCTTATTGTAATTTTAATTTATTTTAATCTGGTTGTAAGTTTAAATATTTTCTTTGAGTTTTAATTTTTTAAATCAATTTTGTGGTTTAAATTTATGTCCTTTTTATTTCAAATTTACTTTCTATTCTTAACATATTTTATTAATGAATTTATAACACTTATAAATAAGAATTATAAATAAATATTAAAAATAGATTTATAGGCAGCTTTGCCAATTTTTTCAGTAACTGGATATGGACCATAGAATTGACTAGCAAGTTTCTGGTAAGCCCTTCTAAAGACAGACTACTGGCGGTAAATGTGTAGCTTATGAAACTCTACATTTCTTTTCTTAGAATCGATTTGTTGTTTCATGCGATTATTTGTGACCTGAAGGTTGAGTTTAAATTACTGCAACAGTTCATCCTGTGCCATTAAATTTTGATCTACTTCATTAACAGGACATTGGTCTTCAATATAATTTGGAATAGTTGGAGGTGGCCTGCCATAGAGAGCTTGGAAGGGTGTCATACTAGTGGAGGCATGGTAAGCAGTATCTTATCGGTATTCAACCTATGGAAGGAAGGAAAGCCACTTATGAGGGTGCCGGTACACAAAGCTACGCAAATATTATTTAATGCTCCTGTTAACCACCTCTACTTGGCTGTCAGTCTGTGGATGATAGGTGGAGCTCATCTTGAGTTGGGTGCCTGACATTTTGAAGAATTCTTGCCAAAAACGACTGACAAAAATCGGACCTCTATCTGAAATAATTGACTTGGGCATTCCATGAAGCTTTTCAATTGCTTCAATAAATTTCTCAACTACCAACTTTGTTATGTATAGGTGAGCTAAGGCCATAAAATGGGCAGATTTAGCTTGCCAACAACCACAAAAATGAAATACTTACCATTTGAAGTTAGCAAGCCATCGATGAAATCCATTGTTACATCATTCTAAAGTTGACATGGAATTGGCAATGGTTGCAATAGGCCAGTTGGTGACAAAGTCACTACTTAAGTGCGTTGGCACACTACACAAGCCACATAATTTTGTATTGATTTATGCATCGAAGGCCAATAGAACTGTTGTGCCAGATGTTTCTAAGTTCACAAAACCCCAAAATGTCCACCAATTGGCGAGTCGAAATTCTTTCAAAAGTTGGTTGATGACCAGCGAATGGGGAGGTAGCACTACTTTTTGTAGTAAATTAAGCCATTAAGCCAACTATAAGGCTATCCTAGATTTTGAGTAGCTTGCTACCTAATTTTTTGCATGTAAGAATCATCTTTTGCTACACCTTTGATGTCATCCTATAATGAAGTTTGCGTCAAGGCACGGGCTTTTAGCCATTCGCAACAATGCATTCTGCAACATTGTTGTCTCTGCCTGGTGTGTATCTAATTTCATAGTCATATCCAGGCAATTTGGCCACCCATTTCTATTACTGAAGATTCACAATGCGTTGTTCCAGAAGGTGTTTTACACTGCGTTAGTTAGTATGAATATGGAAATTTTTCCCTAACAAATAAGGTCTCTAAGTTTTAATTGCTTGAAGAAATGCCAACATCTCTCTTGCATAGACGGACCAAGATCTTTTAGCCACACCTAAGGCTCGACTCGTAAACGCAATCGACTTTCCTTTCTGCGTTAAGATTGCACCGATCCCATCTCCAGAAGCATCAAATTCTATAATGCATGGCTTATTCAAATTTGGCATGGCAAGTGTAGGCGTTGTAGTCATAGCTTTTTTTAGAGCAATGAAAGCAGTTTCAAGTTTGTCAGTCCATCCAAATTGGCCCTTTTTTGACTAAGTTGGTGAGTGGTCTAGCAATGACATCATAATTGCAGGCAAACTTCCAGTAATAACCTATAAGGCTTAAATACCCACGCAACTTAGAGATGTTAGTAGGCGTAAGCCAATCCACCATAGTTTAGATTTTCCGTTAGTCAACCTTCACACCATCGGGAGTAACAATGTGACCCAAATATTCAAGTTCTTACAATCTAAATGCACATTTGGAAAGTTTCACAGAAAATAGATGTTGCTTAGTATTTCAAAAGCTGTTTTAACAAATGCAAGATGCAAATTCCAATTGTGGATATAAATCTAGATGTCATCAAAAAAACTAAAATGAATTGCGAAGGTAAGGACGAAAGATGGAGTTCATGATGGCTTGGAATGTAAAAGCGCATTACAAAGGCCAAAAGGCATGACCAAATATTCATAATGGCCATTATGGGTACAAAATGTTGTTTTATATATATCAAGACGATTTACACATACCTGGTGGTGACCTGCCCTTAAATCTAATTTAGTGAAGTAAACGGCTTCATGAAGTTCTTCCAACATATCTTCCACAATGGGTATTGGAATCTTTAATGGTGACATCATTTAGTGCTCTGTAATTAGTCTAAAAGTGCCAAAATCCATTTTGTTTTTTTACTAACAAAACAAGAGATGAGAAAGGAATGGTACTAGGTTTGATTAGCCCCAATTCTAGCATATATTGAACTTTTTTTTCAATTTCAACTTTTTGAAAATAGACATACCTATAGGATCTTACATTGATAGGCTCAGTTCCCTCCTTCAAAGTGATCTAGTGATCAATTGCTCTATGAGGTTATAGCTGTGATGATTCAAATAGATCCTTATAATATTCTGACAATTTGTCCATTTCAGGATGAAGTTATGGTGTCGGTGTTATTTCAGGCATTTGTAGACAAATGGCCATTATGGAGCTGCCTTGTGCCATTTTGGAGAAGGTGTGATTTGGTACTGACGGAATGAGTGTAGCATTTTCCCCTTGCAATTTGCAATTTCGGCCATTCCATTGAAACTTCATAGTTAACTATTTCCAATTGCAAGTTATCGTTCCCAATTGTGCCAGTCATTGAATTCCTAAGACCATATCAAATCCCGTTAAAGGTAATGCGTACAATGTAAGGACAAAAGGGATATCTTAGAGGGATACCTTAGAGGGAAATTTGAACATCATTAAATCGCCCTTTGACATCTTAAGGTTTTGCTATAAGAATTCTGTCTTCAAATGCCTCTGTTGGGTAATTGGTAATTGCAAGAGGTTAGCAAGTCTCTCACTGATGAAGTTGTGTGTAGACCCACTGTCAATCAAAACCACTAATGCTTGTGTGCCAATTTTTGCTAAAATTCGCATTGTGTTCTGAGTACTCCATCCAGAAATCATATGGAGCGAAATTTCAGCCTCGTTCGGTAATGAAGTTTCAGTCTCATTTTCCCCATCACAGCTTGCCAACAGTAATAAATAGGGACTATTGCACTAGGTTGCATGGGAAATTTTCTCATCGCAATTGAAGCACAACCCTTGTGCTCGTCATTTTTGCATCTCCTCCTATGATAGCCTCTTGAATGTTGTTGCAATTCTAGTCTTTGCTAAAGAGGCAAAGTCGTGAGTGTTACGGTTGTTGGACCTTGTAAATTTTTGTTGATGTTGCAACTGTTCGTCTCTCATGCGTGTGAGGCTAGTCTCTTCCTTCAAGGTCCTAGGTTTAAACATCCTTATGCCTTTAGCCATGTCTGGTTTAAGACCTCCAATAAAGGTACTGACAAAAGCCTTTTAAGACCAACCATGAACTCTATTCCCAAGTCTTTTAAACTCTTGTTGGTATTCTTGCAAATGGCCCACTTGTTTGATTTTGCTAAGGCTTCATCAAAATCTTCACAATCAGTTGGCCCAAATTGTGCCCAAAGCTCTTCTTGAAACAACTTCCATGTTAACTCCTGTCGTTCTTCCTGGCAAGAGCGTCGCAACCACTGCTACTATAGGTTAGTCTCTCCTTCTAAACGAAAAGAAGCTAATGGTATCTTTTTTGATTCCATGGTGTTTTGGTATTCAAAGAACTGATCAACTTTAGCCAACCATTCAATCGAATCTCCTCCTGAGAATCGTGGAAATTCTAATTTGGTGAGTTTCGAGAAGAACAGTTGTCAACCTCCTTCTATTTAGGCTTATGATGTGTCTCTTGTGGATGGGTTGGTTGAGGAATGAATTGGTGTTTGATGGGAGTGTTCGGAAAGAGAAGGATTGGAAGGTTCTCGATTGGAAACAAGTAAAGTGGACACTTTGCTAGTGACTTCTTCTAATTGCTTAAGTTTGTCATTCAATCCTCCTTTCATTCGAGTGAAGTCATTTTGGAGCCCACTAAAATCAGACTCTAGAAGTTCAATGCGTTCTTTGTTGGTAGCTATAGCTCTGATACCAATGATAGGTCTAGTCAAAGCTATAATGAATTCATTATTCTACTTAGGGTGAGAATAAAAAAAAACCTACAAGTGAATTTGAGAATTAATCTTGCTTTATCGACAACAATTCATATATTAAATACAAATAGAATTCAACGACTATGCCTATGTCATCATACATGAGTCAGAGGAATAGGAAAACAACAGGAAGAAAACCTAAACTTGAGATTTATAAGAAAAAATACAAACATTTTGTACTCTCTGAAAGTACTGTTCACAATCCATGCAAGCACTGTTCACACTCTTTGAACGTTCCAACCCAGAATCAAAATCAAACACCCGCATTACAGATTCTCGTAGCCTTCTCCACTGAACACGACACTGCATGGCCACTCCCGAGCCGGAGGGGCAACCCCTCCAAGAAGGGGTGTATACGGAAACAAGACGAGGAGCCTGCTACTGGACCCAAGCTCACCTACAGTGCGGCTGTTGCAGGGCCACCGTCAAGGGAGGCTACCTCCAAGGCTCTGGCCTAGCCCAAAGAAGACCACATTGAGGTGGTCGATGGTGACATCATCTAGGAAGTCGAGGGCGGTGTGTTCCTATCGTCTTCCTTTCACGACAAGCTTGACCAGCAATGGGATAGAGCCGTGGTTGTGAAGCTCATTGGGCGTCGGATAGGCTATCGAGTCTTCTGCTCTCGACTGCAATCCCTGTGGTGTCCTCAAGGGCCAGTGAAGATCATTGACTTGGACTGTGATTTTTTCTTGGTGAAGTTTGGTGGGGAGGGTGATTTACTACAAGCTTTAACCAACGGACCCTGGAGCATTTTTGGTCACGCCCTCTCAATGCAAAAATGGCGCCCAGAATTTTGGCCCTCTCACGGTCACATCACGCGGGCGGTCGTCTAGATTTGGATCTCAGACGTTCCCCTCGCCCGCTATCATCCACAGATTTTACGTGCCCTGGGAAACATGGTGGGCACGCCACTGAAGATCGATGACATCACTTTGCTCACGCAGCGAGGGTGCTTCACTCGAATTGCAGTCGATCTAGACCTCAACGCCCCTCTTCGGTAAACAGTGGAGCTCAATGGAGCAACGTACCGGGTCGAATATGAAGGATTCCCCACCATCCGTTCCACATGTGGTATGGTCGAGCACATACCCAACACCTGCCCGAAGCGCCAACTGTCGGCACCGGACGCAGCGTAGGAGAATCCCGGGCATCATGATGGCGCTACTGATTCGACTGCTCCGTGTACCGAAAGCCTCTCCTGCTCAGCAGCTGCGCACTCTAACGGCTCTGAATAGTGGCAAGTTATGAAACGGAAACCACGCAGAAATCAAGTGCAGAGCCAAGACCAACCCCACTCCAGCACGTCCCAGTCGCAGGTGGGAGGCTCGAGGTACTCTCTACTGACACGTTTGGCGTTGGCAGACTCAGACAAGACGGAAATAGTGGCGAGATCTCCCTCGGGTGTGGGTTATCAGCTTCAACTGGGCGAGATTGCCAGGCTTGGACGCGCGCAGCCCAAATCCTCCCATGTAGGCTCCCAGTCAGGCACGTAGGCTGGACCCAAAGGTAAGTCCAAGATTCCTTCCCAACAACCCACTTATATTGGGGATTTTGCAGGTGAGTCTCAAGAGGCGGGCCCATCCGACCTTCCACTGATCCAACTCGCGCCCACGATAACAGACGCTCATCTTGCTATTAATATTGCTTCCCATACTGAGATGATTTGTGATGGCCATGTTTTAGCCAACACTGACCCAGCTATTGTGGAAAGTACCCTCTGCCTGATGAACCCGACTCACTAGGGGGTCTCCCACGGGTTGGTATGGAAGTGGATATGCTTCCTCCCCCTGACCCTCCTGACATTGTTGCGGGAGGCCAAGAATCAGACTGTAGTATAGCAACCGGGATGGAAATACTGGCTAGTGGGGACACGGATCCCACTCCTGTGACGACTGATTTACACCCACCCATTTCCATTAATTATGATGTCGATCATGATATGGAATTGTCAAGGCGCAGGGGGCTCTCGCGTGCAGGCCATTATTCGACATTATTCCCATACGTTTAAATCGGGGATCCTCGTATTGGTTAAACCTCGTATCAGTGGGACTCAAGCGAAGAAAATTATACAAACACTAAGCTTTGACTTCTCTTTTCGAGTCGAAGCCGAAGGCTTTTCTGGAGACATCTGGTTGCTTTGAAAGCATGACATTGATGTCTCGATGGTGTTTGCCCATTGTCAATTCATTCACACGCACGTTCAGGTTAACGGTTAGTCCTTTGCTTTCACGGCCATTTATGCGAGTCCCCAAAACGTTACACAAAAGAAACTCTAGCTCATACTCCACCGACTCGGGCATGCTCTGCCCGGGCCCTGGCTAGTGAGCAGGACCTCAATGCTAAATTGACCGAGTCGGATAAGAGAGGGGGAGCCACGTCTGCAGGGGTCGCCAACCCCCAGTTCCAGAATTGGGTTAATGATTGTGGCCTCCACGACTTGGGTTTCGTTGGCTCGAAATTTATGTGGAAGCGACGCATCATCCAAGCATGGCTCGGCTCCTCTTCTTGGCTAGAGAGCTTCCCCCAGACAATCATCCACCACCTCCCCTTCCTTGGATTCGACCATCAGCCCCCTCCTGATCTAACTCACTAGCCCCTCATCGAACAAGTCCCCCCCTGTTTTTCGTTTCCAAAACACATGGCTCTCCCATATCAGTTTTATTGATACGGTTGCAGCCCATTGGCACCCTGATGAGGGCACGTTCCGAACCTCCCTCGACAAGCTGGCCACCCACTTGACGTCTTAGAATCGGGAGGTTTTTGGCCATATCTTCTATCGTAAAAAACGTCTCCTTGTCCGTTTGGAGGGCATTCAGCGAGCGATGCACCCCTCCGCTTCTGCCTCCTTATTAGCCTTAAAGGACCAGCTGAGCAATGAACTCTTGCAGGTCCTATGTGAAGAAGAACTTTTTTGGCACCAACGTGTCAAATGTGACTGGATCTCAAAGGGGGATCGAAATACACGATATTACCATACGCTCACTATGACCAAAAGACAGAAATTACAAATCGCCCGCCTCTACGACGAAGTGGGAATTTTAATTTCCAATTTGGAGCTCCTGCGGTCTTTAGCAACGAACTTTTATGCTAGGTTGTACACTACGGTCGGGGAGCCCTGTCAGTCGAGTCTCATTCACAGCGCCTCCCCCCCTCCCTTCCATGCCTTGGAAATTCGACGAGCTGTCTTCTCCATAAAACCCCAAGAGTGGATGGGTTTAAGGCGCTCTTCTACCAGTCCCAGTGGGCCATTATCGGCCCGGCGGTGGTGGAGTTTATCCAAACTATTTTTTGTCTAGAGAAGTGGGAAGTGGACATCAATCAAACCATCCTGGTATTGATACCAAAAATCTCACACCCTACCCTTATTTCCCAATTCCTGCCTATTAGCCTTTGCACGGTGCTCTATAAGATTATTATCAAAATCGTGGTTAATAAGTTGAAAAGCCACCTCGAGAATCTCGCGGCAGACAACCAATGTAGTTTTATTTTTGGCCGACATATTACTGACAACATTATCGTTGCACAGGAAGCTGTACACATGATGCGGAACAAGCAGGACAAGACTGGATACTTTGCCCTCAAAGTCGACCTCGAAAAGGCTTATGATCACCTTCGGTGGGATTTCATCCAGGACACCCTTACCGATATAGGGCTCCCGAGTATCCTCATTTCAGTAATCATGCAATGTGTCACAACTGTTACCATGCAAGTCAACTGGAAAGGGACATTATCTACTCCCTTTTCTCCTACACGCGGTATCCGTCAAGGGAACCCGTTATCACCGTACCTTTTTGTTTTGTGCATGGAACGATTGGGGCATCTTATCCAGCGGGCAGTGGGACAAGGTCACTAGCTCCCACTCAAGTTCAATCAAAGGGGACCCTCGCTCTCGCATTTATTCTTTGCGGACGATCTCGTCCTATTTGCTGAAGCCACTATTTCGCAAGCCCAGCTTCTGGACAACACTCTTGACCTCTTCTGCGCAGCTTCGGGCCAGAGCATCAACAAAGCTAAAACTCGCCTGTTCTTCTCCAAGAATGATTCCAGAGATATCGCTCAATGAATTAGCCAAGCCTTCAAGGTCCAGAGTACGACTAATCTTGGCAAATACATGGGGGTTCCTGTGATCCATAAGCGTACTACCCGCCATACGTATCAGTATATCCTTGATCAAGCTCAGGCTAAACTCTCGGGTTGGAAAGCAAGAACATTAACTTTGGCCGATTGGGTTACCTTAACCCAATCAGTCATTGCTGCTCTTCCCATCTACACTATGCAAACGGTCCGACTGCCTTGCCAGCTTTGCAATTGACTGGAAAAATTGATGAGGCACTTCATCTGGGGAGCCCACGACGGTCAGACGAAAGTCCATCTGGTAAATTGGACCACGGTGTGTAAACCCAAAAAAGCCGGGGGATTGGGCATCAAGCGGATTCGACCTTTCAATGATGCATCCCTAGCTAAGCTCGGATGGGCTTTTTTTTACCAAACCCAATGCTCTGTGGGTCCAGATCCTCCAGGCCAAATATCTCCTGGATGCTACCCATATACCTCTGAAGTTCAAAAGCCTCCTCAACTTGGCGGGGGATAGCTGCGACGTGGCCTATAGTGCGGCAAGGGGCGTCTTGTCTACCCGAGGACGGAGGTAGGATTCTCTTCTGGCTAGACAACTGGGTTAAAGACTTGGGTCTCTTGCACTTAGTGACCACAACCGAGGTGCCAGCTAGAGACCTTACAGCCACCATAGCTGCCTACCTGAATGAGGTTGGTGAGTGGTAATGGCATTGATTCCAACATTATCTCCCCACAACTGTTTGTCTGATGATTGCTTCTATATGCCCGCTGAGAAATGGTCGGGGCACTGACCAATTGGTCTGGGGCCCCACTTACCCCCGTGATTTCACCTTCACCTCAGCCTATAACATTATTACGCAATCCAATATGACTAAGTTAAGCCAGCCTTGGGAGATCATCTGGAAATGACCCGGCCCTCAGCGAATTCGAGCCTTCCTCTGGCTTTTGGCTAAAAAGAAATTTTAATGAACCAACAGCGGGTTAAACGCTCACTTACTCCAGACAGCCGTTGTCACTTTTTTGGACAAGAGGAGACAACCCTGCACGCCCTGCCGGACTGCACCAGAGTGACCTCCATCTGGCATCAATTCCCTCCTCACCTTCTCACCCGGGATTTTTTCAATCTTCATGAGGAGGGATGGCTTAACTACCACCTCGGTACGCACCTATAGTTCCATCAACTTGATTGGGCCCTCATCTTTAGAGTTGCCTGCTAGTTCATTTGGAAGTGGCGGAATGCGATCATCTTCAACCTTGATTTTAATTGGCCGACCGACGGTGTGCACATTATTCTGGATTATAGTGTTTGGATTCTCCGAGCTCAACCGTTGGTTAACCGTGTTTTTCCAGGCCCACATCTTCCAAGGGGTACCCTGGTGGGCTGGGTTAAACCCCGTGAGGGATGGGTCAAGCTGAACATGGATGGCACTGACAGCGCTGGGTCCATCCAAATCGCAGCTGGGGGACTTTTGAGAAATAGCCTCGACCTTTGGTATGGAGGTTTTCTCCATCATATTGGTCGGGGTACACCCCTGGAGGCAGAACTCTGGGGGGTCCACGCTGGGCTCAGTTTGGCGTGGGACAGCAGCTATCATCAAGTGGTTGTCGAAGTGGACTCGCTGGAGGTAATCAACATCCTCTCCCCTTCCACTGACAGCCAGACTGACATCTCTTCTTTGTTGACAGGTATTCGAGAGCTGCTCCATCGCCCATAGACGGTCCATTTCCAACATATCCCCCATGAGGGTAACCAATGTGCTGACCTACTAGCCTCATTATCCGTTGCCTCCAGTCCAGGGTTTCAGTACTTACGGGATTCGCCGTCGCTTATTCATGAAGCATTAATCCGTGATTCAAATGGGAGCGCCATCTCGCGGCCTTCGCTAAGGCATCCAAGGCCCAGGGCCACTGTTTTAAGATTTTTAATGTTTTAGCTTCCCTTGTTAAAAGAAAGAAGAAGAAGATAGAATATCAAACAACTACTTCGTTCTATTCCCACGTTGCAAGCTTTAACCACTTGCCCATTACATAGACTACATGGTCTCCATTAGAAATAATTGGGATTGCTTCATGGAATAAGCAGGGAACGCCTTGGTGCATCATTGCGACACTGTAATGATTTTAAATATCAGCCAAGCACTCTCTCATTTAGTGAGACTCAAAACACCCTACACTGGGCTGACCGAGTAACAGAGATACGGACCAAGGTCATAATCTTAAATTGTCATCTCATTTTGTTTCAATGTTTTCATTGTCAGTGTAGTAATTGAGGAATTCTAGCCCTGAGTCAAAAAAGTTGTAGGAAGGCAAGTAACCCTGAAGTCACTAGAAAATTTGGCAAGAGAGCCAGCATGAATTGTTAAATTTCTTCTAGTTAAAAGAATGGGAATTTCTCTTCAATGGTTTCAGGATAATGAGGCAAAAAAAAAAAAAAACATTGTCTTTACCAATATGTGAACTACATGGATCTGATACAAATCAGGAGATACAACAAATACCAGAATCAAAGACTAGTCAAGCGAAGCTACAACTTGAATTGCAAAAGGAGAATTGTGAATTGAGGGTACATTTAGCGCACCAATGACAAAAGCTACTAACCCTCCAAGCACAAGCCTTCATCCTTGGCTCCAATTTCCTCCCCAACAACTACTTCAGTGACTTCTCTGTTGACCTCCATTTGCAGCCTGACTGAATGAGAAGAAGAAAAGTCAGACCGTCATTCTTAAGTGGGAAATGTTTCACATCAGAATACAAGAAAAGGGAGCATAAGATAGTGTTAAGGAGCTTCAAGTATCTATCAAGGAATCGGAGACAACAAAGGAGAGAATGAAGAAAGATCATGCTTTGTAGCTGAGAAGGAAGGATGATATTATTCGCGAACTTTCTCGAATGAGTGATAAACCATTCGAAAATTTAGGTGGCAAAGAGGGCATTCATAAGGTCCAACTTGAGGCCGAAGGAAACAAATTAAACATTGGTGAGTTGAAATGCCCAAGTCACTTGCTCCAAGTGCCAAAAAACGAAGTTTTTGGGATATAACAACAGCAAATAGCTAATCAGTTACAAACGAAAATGGAAGAAAAACCAAACGTCATGCAACTACCGATACTACCGCAGCTCCCTCCATCCTTCTTTAGGTAAAATAACCATTTCTCTTTAACCTTATTTCGTCTATAATTCTCAAAGGCATTTGAATAGTACGTAATAAACCTAGAGTTGCATCCAAGGTATATGAATGAAGATACCCACTTTAGAATTCTAAAGTACAGGACTGAATCTGAAATGTAGGACCCATATTTTATGCACCTGAGTTCCCTTTTGTCCAAGCCTAATTCACCTTCCATATTATGCTTGTCAATCACATCATACAGCCAGGCTTTGCTTGTCAAAGACCATGGCCTTTGAATTAGGAGTAACAAGTTTTTACTTTTACGAGCTTTTTTTCCTCCATGAGAGACTGAGCTTCGATTGTGTTTCCTAGCATTAAAAGGATAAATTCTCAGCTTGTTATAAAAAAATGTTTCCGTCCATAATATATGCTAAAAAAAGTAGAGCATTTAGATGTAGTACATCTCACCAATTTCGATGGTGGAGTTGTAGTAAGTGTACAACACCCTGTCTTAGCACTTGATGGGGTAGACACCTTGTCCATCCCGCCATGAACAATCCCGAAATTTTTTTTTTAGACCAAAACTTTTTTTAAGGCCAAAATTTTTTTGTTTTTTGTTTTAGGGTTTAGTTTAGTTTAGGATTTTTGTTTTTTTTAGGGTTTTGTTTTTTTAGCATTAAAAGTTTTTTATTTCAGGGTTTAGTTTTATTTAGGGTTTAGAACATTTATATAAATTAAATTTGAAGTACAAGTTTTATTTTTTTGTTTTTTCTGTATTGAAATTATTTTGACTTAATTTAATCTTTTTTACAAATTAGAAAATATTTAAAGTCAACTTTTATTTAAAAAGGCAAACCAATTTTATTGCATTAGATACTTAATAATTTTCTATCATCTTACAACATTAAATAAAATCACTACTGTACATGACTTGAAGAGGGACAATTTGAAGCATTATGCCCTCGCATATTACAATTACGGTACCTTTGCGGAGAATCAGGACACCGTCTATCTATCTCATTTCTTATTTGAGTAATTTTCACTTTGCCCCTCTTTTTAGCCAACCTTGACCTGCGAAATCCCAATTAAAAATCTGCTTCCTCCTAATAATCTTGATGTTGCAGTGGATAGGACTGATCGAAATACGTATTTCTGTATGCTGCAATACTGTATACAGGATGGATATGGATTGTCGGATGAACATTAGATCTCAAACATGCAGCAAAGACGTGAGAACATGGAAAACGAAGTTCTGTCCACTTCCTGTAGGTACAAGTTCTTTCTTGAAAGTTAACATTTTGAATATTTCCTCCCCTGTTATTATTCCCAGGACGAGCAATGACCATAATGTATATATCATATCTCGAGTCATATGATTGGACAGTATGCTTTCGGCCTCTTGATTCATTTGCCAAATATTTGTGCCAAATGTTGATCGGATAATTATTTCGTGCTTTGAGTATGATTTTTTGATTTTCCTGGAATAATTTAACCGTTTGTTCTAAAGTAAAGCAAACACAGGCAGTGATTGGAAAATGTCATGCCCCTCTAAGGATGTTATTAAAGCATTCAGCCATATTTGTTGTCAAAATATCTCATCGGTAACCTCCATCTTTACTCAACGCCCATCTCACAGGTGGGACTTGTCTCTTTAGCCAAGTATAAGCTTTTAGATTGGCCTGTTTAATCATTTGCATAAACTCATCAAATTTTCTTCTTTGGGTTGACCGTCCAGCCTGCTATAGCAAAGTTTTCAATCTGTCAATAAACAATAACAATCATTAGAATATCATAATTTATACTGTGATCAATAATGATATAAAATTTTTCCACTTACACATGACTTTTAAATTTTTTGGTGAAATTTGTCATGTCATGTAGCAAACAAAAACGATGATAAGCTACTGGTTCCTTCCACTACTCCAAATTTTTCATTACATTTATAATTCCTTTATGTCTATTAGAAATGACACAAATTTCCTGTATATCTCGGCAAACATGGATTCGAAGTTGAGTCATAAACCAACTCCAACTGTCATTATTCTCTTCGGATACAAGAGCAAAGGCAAGTGGAAGGTAACGGTTGTCGGCATTAATGCCAATTGCAGTTCGCAATTTGGATTTATATGGCCCACGCATATGAGTGTCATCGACACATAGCACAGGTCTCATGTGTTAAACGCTTCATTAATGGGAGCAAAAGCCTAGAACACGTACTCAAAGATATTTGTATCACTACCTGCCTGTGGATGATGACGTCAAGCTACCGTTGTGCCAGGATTGATTACTTGTAGTTGCTTCACATATTTGGGTAGTTCAGCAATCAAATTCGGCTAATCTCTATAAGCAGCATCGATAGCATTGCAACAAGCATACTAGGCTTTTTTATATGAAATATCAATATCAAATTTATTCTTGATCAATGTCCAATCCTCTTTAATTGGGAAAAGAGGTCTACTATGTATGTGCTTGATCAAATGTTCAGATACAATTTGACTTATCAAATGTATGTTATCATTATCCACAGCAGTACGAATACAAGTATGGCAGTCGCCCATGCGTCTGATCTCCCACATCTTATATGTGATTTGCTTACAGCCCCTAATCTTCTAGTCACGTGATGGTTTGGCATTACATATTGCTACCCAACTTTTCTCTTTACTCTCACATACCTTCATTTCTCTATTACGGTATATGTGTCACAATCTAAGAGCCTTATGCAAGAGTTGTTTTATAGGGAATAGCAATCCCTAAGTAATGTTCAGGTCGTTTTCATTCGAAACACTCATGTGATGGCCATAATACCCTCACGATGTAGCGTCATATGTTAGAGCATTTTCAATTTCATATGGCCATTCAAATGCTGTCAGAGGATAAATTTGTTGCCATTTGGCATCTACATGGACAGGTTGATAGCTAGTCTCTGCCTGATCATATTCTGAACAATCTTTTAAATTATGATCTGAGTCATAGTATGACTCTTATTATGAGTCTTCTGAATTTAGATTGTAATCACTATTAGCAATATCAGAGTCATCAACATTTTCATCTTCTCTTTCATGTTGTTGATATGTTGGCATGGGTTTAAAATCTGAAAAATGATGCTCATATAGATTGTCGCATTCGATTTCGTATGTAGTTGCCTCACTATGTTGAAAACGAATTTTCTCTGTCTCGATATAAATTTCTACTTCAAACTTTGGCATCTACTCTGCAAAGTCAAAAATGATTTGCAGATCATCATCATCCATCAGTCGCGTAGCCCAACCAATTTGTGGATTTCGCATTCTTAATTTTAACATGTATGCATTATGGTCAAACTGCATCAACTTGTATATTTTGGCCACCAACTCAGTGAAATAGATCTTTGGCCTAACTGCTAAGGTTGTTTGTGGATGTTGGGGATTGTAGAACACAAAACCCTGAGGATCAAAGCACATTTCTCCCCCCTCCCCCCCAATAAAAGCAAAATCGAATTGGTCTTTGTGAAGAAGAGGCCATTGTGTGAAATTGAAGAATTGAAAATAAATTGAAGATTTGAGCTACCGAGATGTATCGTTCAAACCCTTATTGTATAGTTGTATCGACTAAAATGGATCATGTGAATATGGTACACCTCATCATCAGGGTTGGCGGGGTGATAATTATTGATCCGGAGAGATGTGACATAACATTCACGCATCTGAAAGGGATCCCGCAGTTATGGTACACCCCGCCATCAAAGTTGGCAGGGTGATAATTACTAGTCTGCCGAGATATGAAATAATATTCATGCGTCTGAAATACCAAGATATAACATAACATTCACGCGTCTGAAATGGATCCCGTGAATATGGTATACTCCGCCATCAGGGTTGGTGGGGTGATAATTATTGATCCGAAGAGATGTGACATAACATTCACGCGTCTGAAAGGGATCTCGTGGTTATGATACACCCTACCATCAAAATTAGCGGGGTGATAATTATTGATCTGCCTAGATATGACATAATATTCATGCGTCTGAAATGTCGAGATATAACATAACATTCACGCGTCTGAAATGGATCCCGTGAATATGGTACACCCCGCTATCAGGGTTGACGGGGTGATAATTATTAATCCGGAGAGATGTAACATAGCATTCAGGCGTCTGAAAGGGATCCCATGGTTATGGTATACCCTGCTATTAAAGTTGGCAGGGTGATAATTATTGGTCTGCCGAGATATGACATAATATTCATGCATCTGAAATGCCGAGATATGATATAACATTCACGCGTCTGAAATAGATCCCGTGAATATGGTACACCCCGCCATCAGGGTTAGCGGGGTAATAATTATTGATCCGGAGAGATGTGAGATAATATTCATACGTCTGAACCCCATCTCGTGATTATCTACACCTTGCCATCAAAGTTAGCAGGGTGATAATTATTAGTCTGCCAAGATATGACATAATATTCACACGTCTACGTCCTCTCTTAAGTGGACACAACAAGTAGTTCTGGAATAAATTAAGTACATACTAGCATACAACTAATTATGTACAGACTAACATCTACATCCTCTATTATATATATGAGTGGAATGAGGGGGGTAATGTGCACCACAATCAGCTGAGCCTCTTTCTGGTGGATTTTGTTTATTTCTTTCTTGGATTCTAAGTGATCTTCTTGGCTCAATTGGTTGATTGAACCCCATATCATCATCAAACTTTGCATCATATTGAAATCCGGCATCAGTATCACGCATGCTCCATATTTGAGAACCAATAAAACTAGAATCAAGATCTCGTCCTCCAAGCGACACATATGATTCATCATCCTGTGAATGCATAATATGGCTAATATCTAGACGATAAACACCATCTACTCTGTTTGATGGCCCTCTAATATGAAATGATCCACTAGTTTGAGAAGAACCACAATGCCAACTAGGGTGACTAGAGAATACTGGGATTGATCTTTGCGGAGTTGATACAATTGGTTGCCACCCACTGGTCGACGGTCCAGATGCTCCAAATGGTTGCCACCCATTGGCTAACGGTCCGATCGATACAAAAGATTACCATCCACTAGGTGATGGTTCAGTAGATACAATAGGTCGCGACCCACTAGTTGACAATCCAGCTCTAGTTTCAGATCTGGCTCTAGTTGATGGTCCACCTCTAGTCTTACCCATGATTGTAGCCCCTGATAAGGGATGGGTATCCTATCACGCATTTACATCCCAATGCTCTATTCTACCCCTTTGCTGCAAATACAACATGCTCCCAATTGCCTCGGCACGTCTTGTATCATCCCCTATAGGCTCCATTCCTGTTATACGAGCAAGAGAATCGAACTGTGCCACAATACAAAAACAATAAGGAGAGCAAAATAAATAAATAAAAGGAATAACAATTAATTATAAATTAGAGAGAATAGACAAATACCGCATACTCAATGTCGCCTGCAACAGTGTCATAACCAGTACCGTGGACACGCCTATCATGAAGGGTAGCAATGTATAATCCAGTCCTACTTCGATACCATTGCATGTATTGGTCGTCCAGAACGATAGGATCCCGTTCTTAGCCTTGTGTCGCAGATTGTGCCCTATTGTCCCACAATTGGATCCATTGTTGATGCTAAGTTGTCTAATCAGTTTCGGAATTGTTTCTTGTTGATATTTCATGCAATGCAGTAGATGTGTTAATAACCACTGGTATGGGTTGTTTCCACCCAAACTGACGTAAAACTCTATGTGGAAGGTGCCACTCCACAACCTCCCACGCGATAAATGGAACCACTGAGTGCCACACTACCTATCCCTCAGTACAGTAGGCAGGAAGATAAATCAAAAGTTCATCAGGATATGATGTCCATTCAAACTATAAAATAAATAAACTGTATTACTAAACCAATCAACATTAGAATCCACATGTTATTTATATTTAGTTGGTTTTATTGGCTAACCAGATCCCAAGTAAGAACGGACAGCTGATCACGGTATATCGATACTGTATGTTTCGCGATCCTTGTTTTGTTAATTGTCACATTCCATCACGCATCAAGAGGACAATTATCTCCCAATTGTTTCTGCAAGGTAGGATCAACTGCTGTAGGGCGTACAACTTTTATATGCTCGTATGCCCAAAACTGATATTATATAAACAAACACATGTTAGTGAAAATAAAAGT
>JAOSBN010013156.1:0-18161 GCA_027563595.1 Erythroxylum suave | reverse complement strand
TTTAATTAATTAATAATTATATTTTAATTAATTAATTAATTACAATATTTTAATTAATTATAGTATAATTAATTATTCAATTGATTTTACCATAAATTTGATTATTGAAATTAAAGCTTTACTTATAAAGTTATTTGACTCATAATTATACCTTTTAGCTATCCTCTATATATAAAAAATTACAAACATATCAATCACTCTCATTTTTCTCTTCCATTCCTCTAGATTATGAGAGGAATAGAGGATTGCCCAAAACCAAGGAATGAAACTCTTAGGTCTTCAATGATAGGTTCATACCAAACATCAATTTTCATTCCATACCTATACCTTTTTTCCATACCCCTCAAACAAGCACCTCCTAAATAACATTCATACTTGCATAAAGTAAGTTATATCATCCATAAAGTTCCACACTTAAATAGAGCAAGCTATAAAAACCTAACACCAACCTATCTTCTTAAACAACCAATCTAAACGTAGTTCAACTGGACATGCAAAAAACACACCAATAAAGTCCAAGCTGCGTCAATTAAAGAGAAGTGAGGGCTACGTCAGTTGAAGTTGAAGAGAAGTGAGATATGGGAGGACTGAAGAGTGGTTGAGTTAGTTGGAGATAGGGTTATTACATGGCTATTATGGGAAGAGTAAAGTTTCAACTTTTAAAGAGAAGTGTTAAAATGAGTTGTGATACAATTCTTAAGGTTTTTTGGCAGAATTGAATTTATAAAGGAGGGTAGGATTCAATTATGTTTATGAATTAAACTCGTCCATTTTTTTGGTTCCAAACATAGGAATTGAATTCAATTCCTATCATTCCAAATAGAGTGTAAATGTCATAGAGTAAATAAATAAACAATCAAGCACACATCATATTAGTGGAAAGCCAATCTTTCTTTTTAAATAGAAAATAGGGATAGATATAAGAAATTTGAAACTAAAGCATGTCCCTCCCTATATGAGATTCCATATTATCACTTGATTATTAGTCTATAGAGGTTTTAAGCTATCTGGAAATTCCTAATGGAAAAACCCTATTCCTAAAAAAGCACACAATAACTATGCATAAAATTGATTTTACAAGGATCTATACTGAAGTTGAAACAATATAAAATTCAATTAAGCTATCAATGGAAATCTAAGAACCACTAGTATACTTAAACATGGAAAGCCACTACCTATAAATTTCGAAATATGATTATATGAAGCATTGATGGGGATAAGCTTAAAGGTAAATCATCAATAGGATTTTAACATATATTCCAATAATATAATCCTATTATATGATCCTTTTATATTTACTTTTCCTAACTTATATTTTGAAGCAATATCAAA
Organism: Erythroxylum suave; assembly: GCA_027563595.1. Lineage (NCBI taxonomy): Eukaryota > Viridiplantae > Streptophyta > Magnoliopsida > Malpighiales > Erythroxylaceae > Erythroxylum > Erythroxylum suave. The sequence goes on along the minus strand of JAOSBN010013156.1, from coordinate 16,829 downwards.
ACACAAAAGCCTAAACTATTAAGTACACACCTAAATGGAAAGATATTATAACTAATCCTTTAAATGAAACCACAAATTCAAGGAAAAATATTAAAAATACAAAGAAAGGTATCTTCGAAAATGAAATGGAGAGTAAACCCAAATCATTTACATTATGATTAGATCTTAAGGTTGAAAATAGTAAAGATATTGTAAAATGCATAATGAGGAAACAAAATAGGAAACAAAAGATGCCTTAACTCCTCAATGAATATTATATGTTTGAATCATAGGGGTCTGTAAATAGGCCCAAAATAGGTTATATATGACTACTTAAGCTTAAATCAAAGAAACAAAGAAAAATGCAAAGAGAAGTTGTGGTTTTCCTATAATAGCTAGACCACTACAAATAACCGTTCTTCTTAGTAAAATAAAAAATGGTAGTAGATTTTGATCTAAGTCAAATCACACTACATCAATTTCACCTCATAGACCAACTTTTGTACTACTAAGTGAAAAATACTGCTTCCATAATCAGAATCAACATCATTTTCATTTATGCATGCAATCTTGAATTCAAAGAAAGAAATTATGGAATGATCTGTACACTTCCTTGAATGCATGTTGTTTTCCTTCAGTAATTTTTGGTGAATTTAATTCCACATTACTAGCTTAGGAAATTGATGAAATAAATTTAAGACTAATCCCTATAATAAGGGCTTCCATATATGTGTTAAGTTTTCTAGCCTAACTAACCTCTAAAGCATATGTCACTTTTTCCACCTAGAGAAATAAAAAAACCAAGTTGTTGGCATCTTAAGAAGAAATTAGATAGGGTAATGGTTAACCAACATTAGTAGATAATATACATACTAACTACAAAAAAGCTCCCTTTCAAATTAAAAAAAAACCTAATAGGGGCATTAACTCTAGAATAGAGAGCATAAAGTAGTCAAATACATATAAAATATGAAGTTATTGAAAGATAACTTAAAGATCTTAATAATAGCAAACATAGAAACATAAAATTGGCTAAAATGAATACTTTAGATAAACTTATTTGATTTAAGAACAATTCAAGCTAAATCTATCAATGAAATTCTTTGTAACTAGAAAATGAGCCTTTGGTCAATTACATAAATGTGTTGGAGACTCACAATTCCTTGATAAGGCAGAAGTATAGGCTTCAATGGCTAAAGAGGGAAACAAAAGTTAAAATACTGCTAACATTCTTTTAAAAATAACGGGCACAAAATGTAAGCATTACACTAACAGACTATAAAAGAAATACATGAACAAACCCTCAAGAGCTTAAGGATCTTGTCTAATGTTCTTTTAAGAAATAATAGGCATTGCTAGTAAACTTTCTTTCTCTGTGCAAGAACCAAACATATATTTCCCACATTCATCCCTAAAGAGCAACCAGCTAGCTAAGTCACAAGTTCAGATATAAAAGATTTAAAGCTTTAAAACTAAAAGTGTTTAATACAAGAGTTTTAGACCAAATAGAATTAAATGGGCAATATGGTTACTATTACTATCCTAGAATTCTTTAAAAATAGGATAATTTTAGAAGAACAAAGTTAAATATTTGTTTCCCTAGTCCTAAAGACTTCTGAACCCTTAAACTTATATGAACTTTGATATGTATCTTATCATAATGTGATTTACAAGGTAATATAAAAGATTCTTGCCTCAAGATTCCAAATAATTTTAAAACAACTCATAAACCACAATTAAGGAGATTTTGTAGAAGGAAGAGAAGTAGGAGCCAATGTGCTAATAATCAGGAGCTTTTCAAAAACTATAACATTAAAAAGTACATCAAAAGTTGTATCCTTAAATTTGATTTCCACAAATATTTTGATACAATTAGCTAGGTATTTATTCTTGGTATAATAAAAGCTTAGGGCTTTCTAACTTAATTCATCATATACACTAAGGAATGTACCAAAAATCTAACATACAAAATAATGATCCATGGAAAATCCACCAAGCTATTTAAAGGACCAAAAGGCCAAACAGAAGAGGATTCATTATCTATTTACCTATTCGTTTTGTGTATTAAGGTCTTAAATAGATTAATATTAAGCAATATACAAAGACTAAAAACTAGGTTGATATCTTGGCTATGTTGTTTGGTTATAGCATTGTGTAATTAAGCATAGGTTCGTCGATATCTACTTTAAAAGTAGTAATTTCTTTATTAATAGAAAATTTTTAATATTTTAAAAAACATTAAATATCACTATAAATGTGACAAGATGAGGCTCCTTAACTTATCCTTTGTAGATGACCTTTTATTCTTGAGTAGCTCCAATACAGATTCCATTAAAATCCCAACAAATTATCAATCTATATTTAATAGATTCTTTGATCCGTTAATTAAAAAAAGCAAGTGCAGCTTCTATATTTTAGGCATTGCATTATAAATATAAAATCAAATAACTTAGCTTATGGACTTTAAGCAAAAGTTCCCTTCATTCTAGTAACTAAGCATATCTATCACTTCCCAAAGAATCAAATTTTATAACTGGCAACCTATACTAAGCAAGGTTCATAAAAAGTAAGTAACTGCTAGAACAAATTTTTAAGTTGTGCTGGTAGACTGCAACTATTCAAAATAACACTAAGCAACCTAAATGGCTTCATACACCTACCACTCCAACTAAGAAAATTATAAAAAATATCCTATGGATATGAAATAAAAGCAAGTTCACATGTGCAAAAGTAAAATGGTTAGACCTAACATTGATAAGGTAGAGGGAGGCTTAGGAATAATCTCCTTAAGATCCATAAAAAAAGCTCTTCTAGCTGAAAGATTGTGCAATTTGTTAACAAAAAAAGAATCGTTGTGGGTTAACTTGATTCATATCCACTTCCTTAAAGGGAAAAAGAATATAGGATTTCAGACTTAAGACAATTACTTTTTAGACTTTGAAGCGTATCTTAGGTCGAAGAGACAAAAAATGAGGAAACATTAAAACTAGGATCATAAATGGTAAAGATGCTTAGTTTTGGTTCGATAATTAGCAAGATTTAGGGCCTTTACAAAAGCTACTTGAGTAAAATCATTTGAGGCTAATTATTCCATAGGATGTAGGAGTCAACAAAAATTTTTGTGGAAATAATTGACATTAGTTTGATGACCACTATAGAGGATTCACAACAATAATTAACTTAATTCCTGGTTGAATTCCTAATAAGCACAAAGATGATCAAGTTTTCTGGAATAAACATAACTTAAGAAACGACATTAATAAATCATGTAAGGATATTTTTAGAACTAATGATCAGTCTACCATATGGTCTAGGTTGTTCTGACCACAATCTGATGTACTGAAATCCTCATTCATACTATAGTTAGTAGTTAAAAGGAAACTCTATAATAAATATATATTTTATAAAGATCCATCTAACCTCTATAACTGTTTAATATGTAACCAAATGAGGGAAGCATTTGTTCACCTGTATGTTAACTATGACTACTATAATTCTTTACGTTATTTTTGTTTGGATCTTTCTAATTTACATTGCAATAAAAGTTAAAGGATGGAATAATTGTCAAGGAAAGCAAACACCAAGGACATAAGGATGTTGACAAATGGATTTTCAAGTTTCCTTTAATCACCTTATGTATTCAATATAAAGGGTATGTAATGTCAAGTTATAAAAAGATTACAAGTATAAACTTAATGATTTAACCATAGAACGTTCAAATTGATAAGGGAAATTTATTAGCCAATAGTTTGGTTAATAAAATGAGTCTAAGCCTCTTCCTTAACTGAAGGTTATAAAATTCATTTACTTCACCCTTGGATATAGAAGGAATCATAACTTTGTATTAGTGAAATTACAATCTAACTATTGTATTCACATAGTAGGCTTTGGGTTTTGTCTACCCATGTTTAGTTTTTAAATTAAATAACAGTCTAGAATTTTCATAATTTAGATTAGTCTAGTTATTTGAGCTCTCTCTTATTACTTTTTACTTTACTTTTGCCTTTTGGATTTATCCTTATACACTCTTATTTACCATAAATTAAATTTAAATATTAACAAGTCCATACATCTTTACTTTACATCTTCATTTATAGATATTAGAAACTTACTTTTTTATTAGAAAAACTATCTTATCCAAAATGCAATAAAATCATCATCAAATTTAAAAATGATATATGATTTTCTTTCAATGCTTATTAGAAACCCCTTATCACATTGTTGTCACACACTTAATAAATTATGATTCAAGCTATTAACTAAAGGATCATTGTCAATTCAAATTAAGGAACTTTTTTGTAGGATTTGGTTTAAAGTTTAGGGGTAGGATTTTTTTGTAATTGATAATTGGTAGCATGTTGTAACACTACACAAAATAACTAGACTTAAAACTATAGCTAGTGATGTGTCTATGTTGATCTTATAGAGAGTGTATGTAAAGCTTTTGCAATGAAAGAAATTAGTATGTAGGACAATGAAAGAAATTAGTATGTAGGATATGGGGGATTCGGTTTGATTCAAATAACAAAATAAAATGAAATTAAACTAATAAAAGCAAATTAATGTAAATAGTTAAAAGTGATGAATGCATTTACGATATAGTTCTCGAATCAATCTTATCCTAAACACAAATAAACATACATCATTGCATTATCAGTTTCACACCTCTCTTAGAACTATTGATTGTGAATTAACAACAAGCTTTGTTAATCCTAGTTTCCTTTAAATTGCATTTAATTAAAACAAGCTTTAATTAAGCCTAACTATCTCAAAAGTTAGAACAAGCTCTTTAGATTTAGTTAGACGACGACATTACAATTAGGAAAAGAGATCAATAGAAGGAAAAAACATGCTAATTCAAGTTATTTAGCCTATGTTATATTATCCCTAACGATTTAACACCATTAGTTGCCATAAATAAATTTATAACATAGTGATTACATATTGTATTTAAGATTCTAATAAGGGGTTCATAAATAAACAATCTAACAAAAATGAGAATAAGAGTTATCCATCCACGAATACCTAAATCAATTGATATAGAATAACATAAACAATTCTTAAAGAGAGAAAAAACATCAATACACAATGACGATATACTTAAATGCGATCCTCAGCATCGATTTCAGCTCCAAACTGAAATAGGAAAGCTTAGCCCTCCATTGATCTTGAAATAGTACGTGCTCTACGCCTTCACAAATTCCTAAAATAGTTTTCCCTTTATTTACCTTCAAAATTTTCTATTTATATGAAAAATTAGGTTTCTGGGCATACACACAGTTTGATACATGGTCGTGTATGAAACCATATAAGTCAAAAAATTTTGAAAATCGTGAAGATACACTGTTGAACCCCAAATAAATTTTTAAATTTATTTTAGTAAGTATGAATTGAATGAATTTTGTGAACTTCTTGGATAAATCATTTTTAATTGGAGTTTACTTGTTATGTCAAGATTAGGAGGATTTATTCCATGGATTGATGGGAATTGAAGTATAAAATGGAAGAATTAAGGATAAGTTAGAGCATAGTATGGTATAAGTCAAATTGAAGAATTAAGAATGCATAAGGGTATTTTGGGGTGAAGTACTTAAGGTTAGAAGCACTAAGGTATTTAAAAGAAGGGTAAGGTAGACTTTCCTCACCCATTAAGGGTAGAACGGGAAGAGGAAAAGATTGTCTTGTAGATAAGAAGACCAAACACGTTGATGAAGGAAAGAAGGAGAGAAAATCAAAAAGGAAGAGAGGGAAAGAAGAAGAGAGGTTTCAGTGAAGTTAAAAAGATTAGAGTTTTAAACTAGGTTACAATTTTTTCTTAGTTTTAAAGAGAGAGTTTGAGGTTACTCAAGAAGGGAAAAAGAAAGTGGAAGGGAAGAGCTTTCTTTAGGGCTAAGAATCTCATTATTTGGTGAAGATTCAAGGTAAGATTGATTTTAAACCTTTTGGAGTTTTGAAGGGTTTTTGGTGCATAAAGCCTAAGAAATGTATGGGTCTAAGTATTCTAGGATCCATTTCAGTAAATGTGCCCTATGGGTTATCAAATCTGAATTTTTATTGAATGGGGATTGTTTTCATTGTTAAAGGAAATCAAAAGAGGCAAGATAGGCAAGAGGAAGGACATCTCTAAGCAAGTTATAAGCAAGGATTTCAAGGTGGGTTAAAGTTTTTTGATTAAGCAATAGGCCATCAATGTGTTCTTTTACATGATGAAAATAAATGATTTCAACTACTTCATGAACATGCATTATAACTCTTGAAATGCTTTGAAAAAGTGTTGTGTTTTGTATGAGAATTTTTATGCTGATTGGTTATGACAAGGGCATGGAAATGATTTTGAAAAGATATTATGTTTGAAAAGGATCAAGTTTCGAAAACTTGCCATTATGGGAAACAAGTATTCAAGATCATGAAATATATGTTATATGGGTTTGGTTTGGTCCATTATGTTGTCAAGTGTACTTAGACTAAAGGCTTCTCCCACCTACCCGCTAGTGGCATGGAGCTCCTTTATGGACTCCCTCATGTTTACAACTACATAAAACCACTAAGTGGGATGGTGTTAGTTCGTTTTATTTACGACTTCACAGGATCAGTATATGGAAATGTGATTGTTTGTTATGTTTATGGACCTTCCAAACCATTGTGATGTGCTTATGTGCTGTGAAATGTTAGTAAGTTTGATGCACGCATGAATTGTATTTGTCCATGAGTTGTTTGATAAAGTGAAAATTTTGTGGAACAAGTACTGAATGATTTTTTTAAGCAAGATTACTATGGTTTCTAAAATGTAAAAGGAAATAAATTTTTGCAAATGGTTTTCGCTTGTTTCTTGATTATAATTCTGTTGCCCACGAGCTTTAAACTCACCCCCTCCCAATTCTGTCCTATTCAGGTGATGAGCGAGGGAGTGAGTAAGTCAAGAGTCAAGCCAAATCACTGCAGTCTGTGTATTTTGTTTGGTTTTGAAGTTGGTTTATGTAAAACAATGCTTTAGATGCATTTGAGCAATTCTAGTGTTTGGAAACTTTGTAACTCGAATTATGATGTAGTGGGGCTCAAAATGCCCCCTAAAGCATTGTAAAACTATTATTTATTTTGAAGATGAATGAATATATGTATGTTCTGCTCATGATTATGGCTACTATTAAGTTTTCACAGTGCATGTGTTGATCAAATGGGTTTGATGCGTTGGCAAGTAGTTGATGTTTATGTTTCCGGTGTACTGTGTCTTTGGAATTGAATAAATGGTAGTTGAAAAGATTTAAGTCTGCATTAAGTAAGGTAGATTGTGAGAAGGAAACACAGACGAAGTTTATCGTCTGTGATAACATCACTCACAGCCACAAAGGAAAAATATAAAGGAAGAGTGTGATGACATCATACACAGACGCAAATAAAAGACAGACGCAAGAAACATAAACGGAAGGAACACAGACGTAAAGAATCGTCTGTCTTATGTGCAAGGAAAGACAGATGCAAGGAATCGTTCGTGAGAACACATCATAACAAAAATGATAGGAAGTCAAACACAGAAGATAAAAAGGTTAAACGCAGATGATAGAAACACAGACGATAGAAAGGCAGACGATAGAAAGACAGACTATAGGAAGACAGACGATAGAAAGATAGACGATAAAAAGACAGATGATAGAAAGGCAGATGATAGAAAGGCAGACGATAAACACAGAAGATAAGAAGGTCAAAGACAGACGATAGAATATAAACGATAGACTACAAATGATAAACACAAATCACAAGTAAACACAGACCATGGGCCAACCATAGACAATACAAAGAAGGAGTTAAGTCAATATAATTAAACAACCACGTAATTTGAAATTAATCACAGAATTCACTAATTAATGGGATTTAACAAGAAGTGATCATTAAGGATCAAGAAACAGCTAAGGATTTAGGCTCTAAGTATAAGTCAAGGGACAAAATGTTTGAAAAGGGTGGGATGAAGTTTCAAGTTTTAGGATTGTCCTGGTGAGGGCACTCCACTTTTGTGGGATGTGCATCTAGATGTCACTTAGGATGTTGGACACGTTTCTCGCAACGGCAGGGTCCCAACACTTGTGGTATCAGAGCATTTCAGGTTTGAGGTCCAGGTGTAAAACCAAGTTTAAGAGTATCCGAAGCATGAATTGGGAAGGTTGAGATATGAAGTGTACATGTATTGTTTAAATGAATAATTTGCAATGTTTTGGATTGTTTTTTATGATTTGAAATTGTGTAGTACGATGTGAAATGTTTTGCACAATTTGAACTATTGTGCATGAACTAAATATTTTATTGGTTTATATTCAAGGAGCGAGTATGCCGCCTCGAAGAAGAACTTGAGGAGCTTTGACTCGAGCTAGCTCTCACCAAGGGAGCACTAATGAGTCTTATGTCCCACAAGATGCGGGGACACCTTCTGCTCTAGATGTAGAGGCACAAAGTGTGCAACATGAGCTGCCTCCACCGCCTCCTCCTATGCCTCAAACACATCCCATGGATCCACGATTCTTCCAAGCCTTTGCTCAGGCTTTTTCATATGCCATGGGCCAAGAGTCTTAAGTCCCTATGCAAGCTCCAGTGGAAAGGATGGGAAAATATGGTAAGCTCCGTAAGTATGGAGCTGTGGACTTCAATGGGATAACAAATCCTGAAGAGGCTGAGGCATGGTTGAAGAGGACTAAGAGGGTCCTAAATCAGATGAAGTGCTCAGACGAGGAGAAGCTAGATTATGCAGTGAGCTTGCTACAGGGGGATGCACTTCATTGGTGGGAATCAGTGCCCCATAGTCAGGTTATGCCTCCAGTATTGACATAGAGAGATTTTGTGGAGGTGTTTAGGAAGAAGTACCTCTCAAGGGTGTACATACAAGAGAAAGCCAGGGAGTTTCTGAACCTCACACAGAGGGACATGAGTGTGGGCAAATATGAGCTGAAGTTCACACAGCTTTCTAGGTATGCAGCAAACATTGTGGCTAATGAAGAAGATAAGTGCTGCAAGTTTGAGGGAGGTCTTCATTTGGGGATCAAGGAGAAAGTCTTGATCCACAATTTCTGTGACTACTAACAGTTGGTAGATGCTACACTCCAGGCTGAGAAACTAGCGAACATAAAGAATGAAGTGAGCAAGAAGAGTAAGAACAGGGAGGAGTCTTCCAAGAAGGGGATGATTGCTCCAATGCCTAAGAGGAGTACAACAAGCTTCCATACATAGAGTGAGGTGGAGAGTAGTGCTCTTCGTAAGAATAAGCAGGCAAGAGCAGTGTCAGTGTAAGCCTCAACAGCAGGAGGCAATAGTAGGGTGGAGAGGAGCAAGAATATAAACCCTATATGTGAACATTATAGGAAGTTCCATAAGGGAGAGTGCTTTAGGTTGCTTGGAGCATGCTTTTGATGTGGTGAGAGGGGACATATGATCAGGGACTATCCCCAAGGAACAAGGCAGGAAGGGTCAAGGTCACAAGCCCCAAGGAGGGCAGAAACAGTAGGAACCAGGGTAGTCACAAAGGTGGGCAGTACTGGAGCTGCAAGGAAGGCTATTCCTTCAAGAAGGCCAAGGGGTCAAGCTTAAGGTCAGGCATAGGGAAGGGTGTTTGCCATGATAAGGGAGGAAGCTGCAACCGCACCTGAAGTTGTCACGGGTATGGCTCAGTTATTCAATTCTGCAGTATATGTGTTGATTGATTCTGGTTCTACACATTCTTTTGTATTTGCAAGCATGACATTACATGATGTGAATTCAGTACCTTTGGATAATCCTTTGATTGTTAGTACTCCTTTAAGAAGGAATGTGATAATAAGTCAAGTATATAGAGGATGTGAGCTTTTCATTGATGGTGCCAGCCTGGTAATGGACTTACAACCTCTAGACCTCAAAAGCTTAGATGTTATACTTGGAATAGATGTCATGGAGAAGTATCAGGCGAAGCTAGATTGTGGCCTTAAGGAAGTGGAGTTTGATCTGGGCAATAGTGAGAAGGTGATTTTCAGAGGAGACAGGAGAGCATCAGTACTAAGAATTATTTCTGCTTTGCTAGCTAACAGGATGATGGAAAAGGGGTATGAAGCCTTCTTGGCACATGTTGTGGATGCTGATGTGAATGAAAGCAGGTTAGAGGAATTTCCAATTGTAAGGGAATTTCCTGATGTGTTCTCAGAGGACTTACCAAGTTTACCACCAGTGAGGGAAATCGAGTTTGCCATTAATTTGACTCTCAAAACCGTACCCATTTCTATACCACCATATAGGATGGCTCCAGCTGAGTTGAAGGAGTTAAGGAACAATTGGAGGAACTGTTAGAGAAGGGGTACATAAGGCCAAGTTCGTCACTTTGGGGAGCACTTGTTCTATTTTTCAGGAAGAAGGATGAAACATGATGGATGTGTATTAATTATTGGAGACTCAATAAGGTGAACATTAAGAAGAAGTATCCTCTAACTCGAATAGATGATCTGTTTGACCAGTTGCAGGGAGCAAGGGTTTTCCAAGATTGATCTCAGGTCAAGTTATCATCAGCTCAGAATTAAGGAGTCTGATGTAAGCAAGATAGCTTTTAGGACTCGTTATGGGCATTACTAGTTCCTAGTCATGCCATTTGGTTTGACCAATGCTCCAGCTGCATTCATGGATCTTATGAATAGGGTCTTCAAGGAGTATTTGGATCAATTTGTCATATTGTTTATAGATGACATTCTAGTTTATTCCAAGAGTGAAGGGGAACATGAGAAGCATCTCAGGATAGTGTTGCAGACACTGAGGGAGGAGGAGTTGTGTGCTAAGTTCAACAAGTGTGAGTTTTGGCTGCATGAGGTAGTATTCCTTGGACATGTAATTTTTGAGAATGGGGTACATGTGGATCCAAGGAAGGTTGAAGCAGTGGTAAATTGGCATGCACCAAAGACAGTGACATAAGTGAGGAGTTTTCTAAGTCTGGCAGGTTGTTATAGGGGATTTGTGGAAGGATTCTCTATGATAGCTGCTTCGATGACTAAGTTATTGAGAAATAATCAGAAATTTGTCTGGAGTGAGGAATGTCAGAAAAGCTTTGAGGAGCTCAAGATAAGATTAACAAGTGCTCCAGTTTTGATGTTGCCTACTGGAGATGAGGGCTATACAGTGTACAGTGATGCCTCAAGAAAGGGTTTAGATTGTGTGTTGATGCAGGGAGACAGGGTGATAACATATGCATCAAGGCAATTGAAGCCTTATGAATTGAATTATTTGACCCATGATTTGGAATTGGCAGCAGTGATTTTTGCCTTGAAGATTTGGAGACATTATTTGTATGGGGTTCAGACGAGGATCTTTACTGATCACAAAAGTCTCAAGTATCTGTTGAGTTTGAAGGAATTGAATTTGAGACAGAGAAGATGGATTGAATTGCTTAAGGATTATGATTTGTTAATTGAGTATCATTCAAGAAAGGCAAATGTAGTAGCGGATGCTTTAAGTAGAAAGTCCTCAATAGCCCATGTTTAGACAGTTTATCTGCCTTTATTGGAAGGGATGGCTAAGCTTAGGATAAGCTTGAAACAGGAGGAACCCGGGTATATTGTAGATAATCTCAGAGTAAGGCCGATACTTAGGGGAAAAGTAAAGGAGTTACAGGCACAGGATGCAGAATTAAGCAAGCTCCTACAAGAAATACAAAATGGCAAGAAGTCTGAAGTGGTAGTGAGGGATGATGGAATCATGGTTGTAGGAAACCATCTATATATCCCCAATGTCAAGGAAGTGAAGGATGAAATATTGGATGAGGCACACAATGCGCCTTGTGCCATACACCTAGGTAGCACCAGGATGTACAGGGATTTGAAAGAGCATTTCTGGTGGAAAGGCATGAAGAAGGAGGTAGCAGAATATGTAATAAGTGTATATTATGTCAGCAAGTCAAGACTGAGCACCAGGCACCTTCAGGAAAGTTAATGTCGTTGTCCATTCCTGAGTGGAAGTGGCAAAGGGTGGCTATGGACTTTTTGATGGGTTTGCCTAAGACAAGTAGGAGGCATGATGCCATATGGGTTATTGTTGATCGGTTAACAAAGTCACCCCATTTTTTGGCAATTAAACAGACTGATTCTTTGCATGTGCTAGCAAAGAAGTATATTGATGAGATAGTAAGATTACATGGGATTCCTGATTTTATAGTTTCTAACAGAGATCCTCGATTTACTTTGAGATTTTGGAGAAGTTTACAAGAGGCTCTGGGAACCAAGTTGGATTTCAATACTTCTTTTCGCCCTCAGATAGATGGTCAATCTGAGAGGACCATTAGGACACTTGAGGGAATGCTCAGGGCATGTGTGATGGACTTTAAAGGAGCTTGGGATGAGCATTTTCCATTGATCAAATTTGCTTACAACAATTCGTACCATTCGAGCATTCAGATGGCTCTTTATGAAGCACTGTATGGAAGGAGATGTAGAACTCCAATATGCTGGGATGAAGAAGGAGAAAGGAAGCTAATAGGGCCAGAATTGGTTCAGATGACAGTTGACAAGGTTAACTTGGTTAAGCAACGGCTTAAAGCTGCACAGGATAGGATGAAGAGTTATACTGATGCACACTGAAAGGAGATGGAGTATGAAGTTAGTGAAAAAGTGTTTCTTAAGACATCTCCTTGGAAAAGAGTCATAAGATTTGGAAAGAAGGGAAAGTTAAGCCCAAGATATGTGGGTCCTTATGAAATTTTTGAGAGGATTGGGCCGTTAAACTATAGGTTGGCAATGCCACCAGAGTTATCATAGATTCATGATGTCTTCCGTGTTTCCATGTTGAGGAGATATAGATCAGATCCATCTCACATCATTTAGACAAATGAGGTTCAATTGAGAGATGATCTAAGTTATGAGGAGATTTTAGTGGAGATTTTGGACACCAAGGAGAAGGTCCTCAGGAATAAGATAGTTCAACTAGTAAAAATCCTGCGGAGAAATCATTCGGTAGAAGAAGCCACATGGGAGCCATTAGAAGCTATGAAAGAGAAGTATCCACAACTCTTCAGTGACTCAGGTAATAATTTCGAGGACGAATTTTTTTAGAGGGGAGAAATGTTGGGCCCTAAATAATTTTTTTAATTTATTTTAGTAAACATGTATTGAATGAATTTTGTGATCTTGTTAGATAAATCATTTTTAGTTAGAGTTTACTTGTTATGTCAAGTTTAGGAGGATTTATTACATGGATTGATGGGAATTGAAGTATAAAATGGAAGAATTAAGGATAAGTTAGAGCATAGTATGGTATAAGTCAAATTGAAGAATTAAGAATGCATAAGGGTATTTTGGGGTGAAGTACTTAAGGTTAAAAGCACTAAGGTATTTAAAAGAAGGGTAACGTAGACTTTCCTCACCCATTAAGGGTAGAATGGGAAGAGGAAAAGATTGTCTTCTAGATAAGAAGACCAAACATGTGGATGAAGGAAAGAAGGAGAGAAAATCAAAAAGGAAGAGAGGAAAAGAAGAAGAGAGGTTTTAGTGAAGTTAAAAAGATTAGAGCTTTGAACTAGGTCACAATTTTTCTTAGTTTTAAAGAGAGAGTTTAAGGTTACTCAAGAAGGGAAAAAGAAAGAGGAAGGGAAAAGCTTTCTTTAGAGCTAAGAATCTCATTATTTGGTGAAGATTCAAGGTAAGATTGATTTTAAACTTTTTGGAGTTTTGAAGGGTTTTTGGTGCATAAAGCCTAAGAAATGTATGGGTCTAAGTATTCTAGGATCCATTTCAGTAAATGTGCCCTATGGGTTATCAAATCTAAATTTTTATTGAATGGGGATTGTTTTCATTATTAAAGGAAATCAAGAGAGGCAAGATAAGCAAGAGGAAGGACATCTCTAAGAAAATTATAAGCAAGGATTTCAAGGTGGGTTACAGTTTTATGATTAAGCAATAGGCCATCAATGGGTTCTTTTACATGATGAAAATAAATGATTTCAACTACTTCATGAACATGCACTATAACTCTTGAAATGCTTTAAAAAAGTGTTATATGTTTTGTATGAGAATTTTTGTGCTGATTGGTTATGACATCTCCCGCCTGGCCCTTAGTGGCATGGAGCTCCTTTATAGACTCCCTCATGTTTATGACTACATAAAACCACTAAGTGGGATGGTGTTAGTTTGTTCTATTTACGACTTCACAGGACCAGTATATGGAAATGTGATTGTTCGTTCTGTTTATGGACCTTCCAAACCATTGTGATGTGCTTATGTGCTGTGAAATGTTAGTAAGTTTGACGTATGCATGAATTATATTTGCCCATGAGTTGTTTGATAAAGTGAAAATTTTGTGGAATAAGTACCTAATGATTTTTTTCAAGTAAGATTACTATGGTTTTTAAAATGTAAAAGGAAATAAATTTTTGCAAATGGTTTTCGCTTGTTTCTTAATTATAATTCTGTTGCCCACGAGCTTTAAGCTCACCCCCTCCCAATTTTGACCCATTCAGGTGATAAGTGAGGGAGTAACTAAGTCAAGAGTCAAGCCAAATCACTGCAGTCTGTGTACTTTGTTTGGTTTTGAAGTTAGTTTATGTAAAACAATGCTTTAGATGCATTTGAGCAATTCTAGTGTTTGGAAATTTTGTAACTCGAATTATGATTTAGTGGGGCTCGAAATGCCCCCTAAAGCATTGTAAAACTATTATTTATTTTGAAGATGAATGAATATATGTATGTTCTGCTCATAATTATGGCCACTGTTAAGTTTTCATGTTGCATGTGTTGATCAAATGGGTTTGATGCGTTTGGGAAGTAGTTGATATTTATGTTTATGGTGTACTGTGTCTTTGGAATTGAATAAATGGTGGTTGAAAAGATTTAAGTCTGCATTAATTAAGGTAGATTGTGAGAAGGAAACACAGACGAAGTTTATCATCTGTTATGACGTCACACACACACGCAAAGGAAAAATATAGAGTGTCTGTCATGACGTCATAAACAGATGCAAATGAAAGATAGACGCAAGAAACATAGATGGAAGGAACACAGATGCAAGGAATCATTTGTGTTATACGCAAGGAAAGACAGACACAAGGAATCGTCTGTAAGAACACGTCATAACACAGACGATAGGAAGTCAAACACAGATGATAAAAAGGTCAAACACAGACGATAGAAACACAGACGATAGAAAGGTAGATGATAGAAAGACAAACTATAGGAAGATAGACGATAGAAAGACAGACGATAGAAAGATAGACGATAGAAAGGAAGATGATAGGAAGGCAGATGATAAAACACAGATGATAAGAAGGTCAAAGACAGACGATAGAATCCAGCTGATGGAACATAAACGATAGACCACAAATGATAAACACAGATCATAAGTAAACACAGACCATGGGCCAACCATAGACGATACAAAGGAGTTAAGCCAGTATAATTGAATAGTCACTTAATTTGAAATTAATCACAGAATTCACTAATTAATGGGATTCAACAAGAAGTGATCATCAAGGATCAAGAAACAATTAAGGATTTAGGCTCTAAGTACAAGTCAAAGGACAAAATATTTGAAAAGGGTGAGATGAAGTTTTAAGTTTGAGGATTGTCCTGGTGAGGGCACTCCACCTTTATGGGATGTGCGTCCAAATGTTACTTAGAACGTCAGACACATGTCTCACAAGGACGGGGTCCCAATATACACAGTTGGATACAAAATTGTGTATCCAACCGTTATGTCTTCCAATTGCATACATGATTGTATAAGTATACAAACAACCATGTATCTCTCAGGTTTTGCTGAATTGTTCTTATTCTTGTGATTTCTTGTCTAATCCTTACCCTAATCCACCTCCTTCTTGTTCCACAAGGGTAATTAAGTTTGAACATCAAAATGTTGGCTCAATGAATGTGTGCTGAACTCATTTTAGCCTTTATGCTTCTAAATTGTACCTAAAATCAAATATGAACTAAAATGAGTATTTTAAGCATTTCAAAAAAATAATCACCAAGTGTTAAGAAGTGAATGTATAAACAATTAAGCACATATCAATAATCCAAAAGTTGAGGTTTTTGATGATATAGAAAGTGTATCCATCTCATCCACATAGATTCTAAGTAAGTGAATAACTCCTGAATCTTTTAGCTAGCGATACCTTGCTTGTTAACCTAATAGAATTAATAATGAAAGCTCCTTCTTGCTTTGGTGATTTATTAATGAAATAATGTGTAAGTAGTTCTTCATTAGGCTTTTAATTTCCCTAATTAAATTTTAAGACAAGAAAAAATGACATCACTAATATATATGCATGTTATTAAGGATAACTAGAATAAGTTGAAGCTCTCTTTATAGGAGGGATATTTACAGGACCAATGACCAATTATTCTTTAAATGGAGTTTAATTGAGCTTAACAATCTTGACAAGTATGTATTTTATTAGATATGAGGATCCTTATATATTTAAATCAGAGTTCATATCCTTAGGTCAACAATTTTTCATAGAGCATTATTTAGTACTTAAAATAAAAAATTTCTTTATTGATGTGAAGCCTATAGTGGCTATTAAAGAGATTTAATGACTCCATTAGAGTGTTTAAAAATCTTTCATCAACACCACTAAGCAACAATAGATCATCTACAAAGGATATACTAAACAATCCCAAGTTCTTGCATTTGTAATGGAATTTGAATGCACTCCCTAACTCTATCTTGAATGCAACTAGTCTAGTGAGGACTTCAATGCAAATTATGAATAAATAAGGTGAAATGGAGTCATCTTGCTTTACACCTCTAGTGTAGCACCCCCTCACCGTAGGGTATACACCGGGACGTCCATAGGTCATCCCGATACATATCCTACGATAAGGGTGCACTACGAGCAATCACTACTAACACCTCACATGGCATCATAA
>JAOSBN010013145.1:0-18162 GCA_027563595.1 Erythroxylum suave | reverse complement strand
ACAATAATGAATTAAGGCTAGTATGTGTTTTTGATTGATGATCACATTTTACTGATCATAGATATGAGTTATCAAATTACATACATAGATATATGTTAGAGAACGTATATTGGACCGACCCACAGCGAGAACACTACATGGTTTCATGTCATTAGTGACTCTTAATATGGTTTGACTTTATTCCTTTGACATGAAGTCATTATGGTTCCATACATGAAGAATTCAGTGTTTTTACATTAGACTAAGTTATCTTTAACCGGATAATAAGTAGTCTTATGTTGGACATTAAATGAATCATGCAGAGGGATATGAATGACGTAGATGGGATTTTTACCTCTCTTAAATGAGAGAGATATCATTTGAGCCTCTTGACAAGTATGACTGAAGAAATGCATGTCCATGCTCAAATGAATTGATGAGGAGTCATCAATGTCATTTGTTATATTCAGTCAACTTGGGAATCAAGAAACTATGATTAATCAAAGGTTGTACCATGCCTTGTGAGTAATCTTGATATCGTGTTACAAAAGGACTGAGTTTATAACCATGGTTACAGGTTAAATCAGATTACCGATCCTCATCTAATTTGGGTAGTCATAATGTCTTGCTCGCCCGCTTATGACTTATGGGCCTTGAAGTGTGATCAAGCCCATTGCCAATATCAAATGAGCCTATAGTGTTGCATACAGAGAGTGATATGATCTGGGCTTATTCTCTTGGACCTAATTTAGTACGCACTGAATAAATATATGTGGATATATTTATTGGGCTAGATTGAATTAAGTTATCGGGCTTTTATTATATGAGATATAATATAGGTTGAAACTTATTGGGCTTCCATAATCCTAATGGGTTTAGGATTATGATATTCTTATTCCTAATAGGAATAAGGATTAGGGTTTCTCTATAAATATAGAACTTATGTCTCATTAGATATGATACAAAAACCCTAGCCACCTAGACCTAGCCGTTCGTTCTTCTTTCGAGATAAAAATTGTGCGGCGTTCTAAAGTGTTGCGAAATCCACGTTAAGAGGTAATTTTGTACATGTTGTGAAATTTCAATTATACTTCTTGTTGTGTAGTATGGTCCATTCCGCTGCGTATTGTGAATACTCGGGCCATAGGCAATCTAACAATTCACATACATCAAAACTCCTTGGACAATTATGCTCAAAATTCAGAATACAATTAGTACATATCAAATTCAAATAGTCATTTTAATTCACATACAAGTAGCACTTTCAATGATGTTTACTTGCATCAATTGCCTCAAAAAATTATTGTTCGGAATTTAGTACACAATCAGTACAATTCATCATATATTAAATTCAATTCAATAATATCATATCAAATTAAAGTGAGACCATCATAGGTTACTCACAATTGCTCCCTTAAGCCTATTGCCTTCATGTTCCGGCAATATTGATGTGATTGTGCTACTTGCTCTCCTATATACATTAACACAATTTCACATTACTGTACTGTTTATGTAAATGAATAAACACAGGTATAAATGTATCATGTATTATGCATGTACAAATGGCAGATTCTCGGGTATCTTTTTGTAACAAATTGATGTACTTCAATAGTGCCAAAACTCACACGCTCATTCATTCTTCACCCACTCATTCATTACTCCAACTTTTGTTGGAAGCATCCCATTCTGGTTAATTTTACATAAGCAATAAGATCAAGAAATTGATGTATTTCTGTAATACTTTCTTCTAAAAAATTGTTCTATTATGGTTTAAGTTTCTAATGATACTAAGATCATACAATTTGGTTTATTATTCTATAAGTTATGCTCATAATACCACAGACTGTGTACATTTGGAATTTTGGCGAGATCATGATCATGCAGTCAAGTTGTACAACCTATATCTCTCAATTCCAATATCCAAAAATTACAAACTGTGTATCAATTGAAAAATAATAGAATAAGATATAACTTTTGTAAAGACACCTTTGTCTAATTCAGCCTACGTCAATATAGTTTATTTAATAACTACATGATACGCTTTCTGTCACTATAGCTTAAGCCAAGACTCAGTTTCAAGCTAAATTTCAAGACCCTTAAGGAAAGAATTAAAATTTAATTTCTTCTTAACATTTGTATTTATACTTTTCTAGTTTATTTTGAATAAAAAATCATCTCATTTTGAGCTCTACGGATCATGTTGTTCAGCCAAAAGACTCAAAGTTGTTCAGCAAAAATTCTCTAGTTCATATTCAGACTTCAAAAACCAAACCATTCATGTAAGCCATCACCTTCTTCTTCCTCTCTTCTACTTAGTCCATTATTTCTATACACCTTCTCTAGCTTACATTCTCTGTATTTCTACTCCCTTTCCAGGTCAACTTACTCTAAAAACAACTCAGATTCAAGGTTAAATTCAAATATCAAATCAAAACTCATTTACAGACATCACCATTTCTTCTACTTTTTCTCACTGCTGCAACTTTTCTCTTACTGCTGCAACTATTTTTATTTATTTATAATCAATAACAATACAAAATCCAAAACAAGACCTATAGCCATACGATTCTTCATCACATTTTTCATCTATTGTTTCAGTTAAACTCAAATGATCGCAAACACCAAAAACAGATTATCATCTACAGCTATCACCATTTCTAACTTTCTCTCACTATTGTATTTGTTTTAATGCTTAAGAACAATCCTAAACAAAACCTATATCATTCATGTATTCATTTACAAACCTTAAACCATTATCAAACAATCATTTACTGTACCTATAAAACTCAGAACGTGACTTGATTCAATGAAATTCTAGCTAAAAAATTCCAGATTTTCTTGTCCTCTCAAACAAACAAACATCAACTCAAACTTATACTCTTCTTCAGCTAGTTCACCAGCAGTTGAGAGTTAGAAACCAAATACACAAACATGCATAACAGATACTTTTGGTGATCGATGAAAAGAACAAAGAAAAGATTTTTAGTTGGTGTTTTCGATGGTGAAGAAGAAATGTGAGCTATAGAAGTTTTCTCTCCAAACTAGACGATTAAGTGGATGGGTAACTCAATGACACATGGCACCCATGCATGTGAGCCATGTGTCACCCTCCCGTTTGTCTCTCTTTTTCTGTCCAAAATAACCCAAATTTTCGAAAACTCTCTAAAATTTACCCAAAATTTTGAAATAATAATAATACTCTCTAATTAAATTTTCAACACAAATAATCCACAAATCATATTTTTAATCTCATTTAAAAATCAATTATACTGGGGAAAATGTCAATGAATGCATGTACAATTATTTTAATGTATCAAAAATAAATAGTCACATGTGTGTGAAAATACTATGATGCATAAGCATGAAATATACTTCTAATTTCTCACTGTAATCACAATTCATTATTCTAGGGTCTAGCCCCAAATATGGGATATCACACCTATGGTAGTTTAGTTTCCTATAGGAAGTTTGAGCGAAATACTAACCCTTAAACACTTGAGAGAAATGAGTGAAAAACGTGAGGAAGATTCATTTATGCATTTTTACTTATCTTTGAGTAATGGTGTCAATGAATGAGTTTGCTTATATACACTAATGAAAAAGTAGTCATGATATGTGCATTAACTTGATATTTGAGTTGGTTTGATTTTGAGGGATTGTATATTTTGATCTTTGTGAAAATGAAGTGATAAAATTGAGTTATTGTATTTATTTTGCTTGAGGATAAGTAAAGATTCAAGTGTGGGGCTGTTGATGGGTATGCATTAGTATATGTTTTTATAGGTAATTGACATGTGTTTTCTAGCATAATTGTATTTTAATGTTCTAGTTTAGGATTCATTCTGTATGTTTTCATTAAGTTTGATTTCCATTGTTCTTCTTGTGTGTTTGATGCTAATTAAGGGTAAGAATTGACTATTTTTATGTAGGAAAGAAGAGGGAGCAACTTGGAGGTTAAATATAAGATCAAAGAAGAGAAGAATAGAAGAGTGAATCTGTAATCAATTCGCACACTCGTTGGAACGTGGGAATTATAATCCGAGGCTTAACGTGGGGCTTCATTAAAATTAAGTTTTTAGACTATTTAAACATCATTAAGCCTCCATATTCAACGAGAGACGACACCCACATGTAGAAACACCATCTTTGAGTGAAGAACACATGTATGGAGCCTTGAGGAAGGAATGAATACAAAGATCATCATCAAGATTAGGCAATATAGCACAACAACACCAAAATTCTAGATTTTGGCAGAGAAAAGGAGTCCTCATATTAAATTTTCTGTCCCTTTTATGTCTTCTAGTCTTTGTAAAGATGGTTCATTTGAATGTTAATGATGTTATGAAGACCATGCTAGTCTGATTTCATTTTAGGCATTGCTTTTTGACCTATTGTTTTAAACTCCTATTTTATTAAATTGAATGAAATGCCTCTGATGATTATTGTTTTTAATTGTCATCTTGCAACAAATTGAGAGAGTGAGTAAGATGAAATATGTGTAGGATTGTATAACGAAAGTTGGTGACCTATAGACATACAATTTTCATATTAATTGAATAGTTAGAAAAGAGATCTTGGCTAGTTAATTGATCACCTGTAGGATAGTTTAATAATTAGTTGAATCGGTAAAGTCATTAGGTAGGTTGAGAGATCTTCCAATTGATTCACATTAATTCAATTAGGGAAAAATAGTTACACCTTGAGAAAGGGTAATTAGTACATTTGGAAATCTAGGGTAAGACACAATTCAATTGATACAATAGGAGGGAGACAAAATAGGGAAGAAAGTAATCTTTAGTCTTAAGATTCTTGAATTCTGATTTTTCTGCATTTTGGTATTGTCTATTGATTCGTCGTTAGTCTTTTATTTTTAATTTAATTTCTAAATTATTTTCATTAAACAATTTCATTTCTTAAACAAAGTTATGTCTAAATTAAGCGGTGTCTAGGCATCAATCCCTGTGGGATCAATATCCACTCTATTTAACTATAAGTCACGACCTGTCCACTTGCGATTTTTGAGCGTCAAACAAGGAGATAGGTTTTAGTGTCAACAACAGGTCTTTGCCACGATCGTGGCCTATTGTGCTATGATCGTGGGCTGTGGTTTCGTCCTAAAGGTCTCTAAAACTCCTTCATTCTTCTATGTTGGCCCTAAAACACTAACAAACACATCAAGGTACCTCAAAAACGTAAAATTTAAGCTCAAAGACTCATACTAACCCATAAAAACACTTAAACACATAAACTCACAAAATTCTAACCTAGATACACACTAAAATCTCAATTTTGACACTTAATACATAACAAATTAAACCATAAATCATGATACAAATCACACATATCAAAATTCCCACACTTAAACATTTGTTTCTCCTCAAGCAAACAAAACAACAAAACAACAAATACATAACAAACACACAACACACAATGCAACAATGAGGCAATCACTTAACTTCATGAAATAAATTTAATATTGAACACAATCACTCAGGTTATATCAAACCATTAGCATGTAAAATCTGTGGCTGGGGGTTCTGAACTAGATATACAAATTAGTCAAGATCCAAGTGTTAATTTGTTTACCCTTTTCAATTGCACACACATATTAATGATTCTTTGGTCATTCCTACTTTGTAACTATTCCTAAGTACATTTTCATGAAAATTCAAGCTATTACAAGTTTGGTACATTTTTATTAAGAACAAATACAAATTAAAAAAAACCTAATCTTTTACTCGGAGGCAAGCATTAGTGATGAATGTTGATCTGGTTACTTGACTAAGTCATTTTTATCAAACAGTTTGGTTGAAACTTCATTATAGCTTTTTAACGCAGAGGCACACATTTGTGATGCGTGTCAATCCAGTTACTCAGCAATATCATGTTTTCAACTAACTACTAGCTCTATTTATAACCGAAAGGTCAGTAGAATAGTTATTAATTTAACAACACACCTTTTTTATTACATACCATGAAAAATACTAGTAAAGCTACCTAAGTTGAAAGGCCTCAAATTATGAATGAGTATGACAATTTAGAGGGAGCTAAACTTACACTAAGTCTTAATTAAGCTATATAGTCATCCAAAAATCCCAATTCACTAATTTTTCAAGATAATGATTATTCACAATCTAATAGACTATGTTCAAATTAAATTAATTTTAATCCATCTAAGCCATTAACACATTCAAACAATTCACACAATGCAACTTAACACTATCATACCATATGCAAAATCACATAAAAAGCAAAACACATAACCCCTCCCCATACTTGAACAACACACTCAATATAAGAAGGGGACAAACAAACACATAAAAGAAAGAAGAAATATAAATTAACGTAAAACATAAACAAAAAATGAAGACAAAATAGAAGAAGAAAATGAGTTAGAACAAAATCTCATAGAAGAAAATCTCATAGAGATGGACGTAGAGATAAAACGCCCTAAGAATCAATATAAATTACTAACATTTTATTGAAAAGAGTAAGAGAGTTAGCACTCCAAAACATTTCAAATCATTAAGAACTTTTTTTAAATTAAAAGAAAATCTAACTATGCAACAATTTAAACTTGACCACTAAACATGCTAATTTATGGTCATTAACTTGACCTTTTATCATTATAAACTCATCTGGGATTAATTATGAGCAGTTTGCTTTCACCTGTTTCATTCAATATCAATTTTGTAGCCTGTAAGTAAGCTACAAATTGTAAAATGATCAAAAAGATTAATAAAATTATGGAAACCAATTTAGCACAATAATGTCATTTTTTCGAGTGAACTATCAGCATAATAGGGAATAGCAAAACTTGCTGAATCGTCTATTAAATCCAACAGTGTGACCTGTATAAAGGTGAGTTACTCTCTTTCTTCTTTAATCACCTTCGCTTCCTTTGCTTCTTCCGCTTCATGAATAAAGACTATCATAAATTCTTCATATTTGATATCTGTTGTCATTTGTCCTTCATCCTTTTGTTCTTTAGAAGATTCAAACATATCAATTATCTTGAATGAGCTATTAAGCTTTAGATTCTTTAATACACCATTAATGTTGAATGTCTCTTAATTATCATCAACCCAAAGGATAGGGTTCTTTATATGGACATCTACCCAAGATTTTTTGATGTTCACGCATGTTATACTAAAATCTGACAGATAGTATGAGGAGTTTTCATCCTTTTCTTCATCCACTTTCTTGATTTCTTCGTCTTATACAAGGTAAGGTTCATCATGGTTTCTTGTTGGTTCTGCTAGTTCTACCTCATTCCTAAGTGTGATAGCCTGACATGGTTCTATTGAATTTACTTTCATACTACGCTGACATTTTTCCACAGTTTGCTTACAAAATTTCGTAGAAAGCTTGCCTATTCAAACCTCTAGATTGTGAATAGAAGAGGCATGATCTTCTGTTTCTTGTTCAAAAGTCTTTTCCAATCTCTTCCATATCCATGAGCTTATTCATGATTTTTTCCAGCTTGGACTCTCATGAACTGGATTCATCTTGCTGAAATTCAAATAGGGCTTGATGTCTTATACGAGTACTTGTATTGTTAGACCAATCGAAATCTGGGTGGTTCTACCACCTTAAAGTATATAGGTTCATATAAGGATGATGATTTCCCCATACAAATTGGGGCTCATTGAATTCTAAAAATGTCCCTTGCTCTCCATAATATACGTTCTCCATGATTGTTCTTTTTACCTCTTCTTAATATTCAACTCTTCATATGTCTCATTCTCACTTTAAGGTGTCTAGATGTGTCTTTACTTTATGCTCCAAACACCTTCTCTAATTTTTTTATTTAAAAACAAACGATAGGGAAAAGCCTTAGAATAAAGAACTAAACTAATCGCCTCCTCATAGATGATGCTAAAAACTTAATCGCAGGTCTATGTATGCTAAGTTTTACTATTTTTAACCTCGATAATACGGTAAGCGCACAGGTCATTCGCTTAGTAATTGAGGTATCGATTCCACAAGGAGGGGTAATCTAATCCTAAAATCTAAGGCATGACTAAATCGCAATAATTCAAAATAAATAACTAATGTAGAAAACTAACCAATCAAACAATCAATTATGAGAATTAAAATTCAGAAATATAAACAAGATAACAAATTGCACAATCCAATCACGAATCAACCTAGGAACTACCAATTGGGAGAAAGGAGGGTTTTATCTGACCTTAACACAAATCTAATTGATTATGAGATTATCGAATTGCCGGGTCCAGACAATCCTAGGGTGGATTACTCTCTCTTGAGTTATAATCTTTAACCCTAATGTATAATCCCTAACTTAAACTATGAAATTGTAATCTCTCAATTTACAATTTACACAAAACCTAAATTAGTTCTGAAATTTTCTAAAAACCTACTTAAAACATATGCATGATCTCTTGCTACACAAATTTAATAGTTTGATTCAATTCTTTATCTATCAAACTACCTAACTCTCATTAGCCCAATTTGTTGATGTTTACTCAATTGACTCTCTCTGTTTGTTCTTGAATTATTAAACATAGAAATTGAATTAAAGATAAAATCCCGGAGGTGAGTGTAGACAAAACTCAACATTCAAAAAAATCTATTCTCAACAGCTATCTCAATTTTATACATCAATAAAATTGAAATAAATTGGAAAATGCACTTAGAATGGAATAGCGAAGGCAGCGAAGGTGGGGAACCTTTTGTTCCAAGAAGTGCTTCGCTTCAAGCTTCTTCTCTGTGTGTCTCCTTTGTCTCCTTCCTCAATGTCTCTATATGCTCTTTAGGGTTTTAGAATTGGCTGATCCAAAAAGCTCCCCTTTTTTGTTCTTTATGTTCTTTTCTCTAGGGTTTTAGAATTGGCTGATCCGAAAAGTTCCCTTTTTTTCTTTATGTTCTTTTCATACGTTGGCAGCCCTACGAGGTCAAAACAGTCTAAAAAATCCCTTAAAATCTAACTTTTCCTCCTATTTGGGTGCCTACTCAACTTAGGCCACGATTGTGGCTAGCATCTAGTCCCTCTGTCATGATCGTGGCCATAAACGCTATGATCATGCCCTTTGACAGAGTCTTTCTATCATGATCGTGTCTTTTAGGGCATGATCGTGGTTTGGTTCACAGGTCTCTGTCACGATAGTAGCCTATTATGCCATGATCGTTGGTCATGATTTCATCTCGAAAATCTCTAAAAATCCTCCGTTCTTTGATGTTGGCCGTGAAACATTAACAAACACATCAAGGTGCCTAAAAAACCTAGCATTTAAGCTTAAAGACTTATACTATCCCATAAAAAGACTTAAACACATAAATCAACAAAATTCTAACCTAAATACACATTAAACACTCACTTTAACACTTAATACATAAAAACTTAATGCAAATCACACCTATCACCCTTTTGTCAAAGGGTCAATTAACATAAGATCGATGCTAATATGCTTTATTGACACACTATGTTTTTTAAACCTCCCCTTCAATAACAAAGTATTTTAGTTCTATATGTTTAGCACCTTTTGAATACTTGTCATTCTTAGAGAAGAAAATTGCTAAAGAAATATCATAGTAATTTTCAGTGGCCTAGTTATATTGTCGACAATTTTAAGCCTAAATATAAAGTTCCACATCCATTTAGCCTAAATCATGGCCTCTATAGTGAATGCCTTAATTACAAACTACTTCCCACTCTTTCATGAGATGGTTCCTTCAACTAAGTAGTTAAAATTGGATTTTCTTGTATCTACACAATAAACAAAGTCTAAATCTAAGTATCCGACCACCTCAAGGTGATTAGACCTTCTAAAAGTAAGCAAGTGTTATTTAGTTTACAATAAATATCTTTGAACTTTCTTTGTAGTTGTTTAGTGATCTATACAAGGATTACTCTAGTATCTCCTCATCATCCCTTCTACAAAGCTTATATCTTGTCTGATATATTTTTGAGCATAAATTAGGCTCCCAACTATAGATGCATATGGAATTGATTTCATTTGCTACTACTTTAAGTCACTTTTTGGACATTGCATGAGACTAAACTTATCCCCTTTTTAAACTAAAACAGGTGATGCTAAACACTTATCCATTCTAAATCTCTCTAACACTTCATTAATATAAACTTTCTAAGACAATCCTATTAATCCTTATGATCTATTGAGTAATATTTTTTATTCCTATTACATATATTGCCTAACTCATATCTTTCATTTCACAATGACTAGAGAGAAATTTCATAGTCTCACTTAATATACCAAGATCATTAACTACAAGCAAGACGTCATCAATATAAAAATTCAAAAAATAAAATGCCCTTACTAACTTTCAAATATATACATTCATAAATAGTAATTTATTTAAATCCAAAGGAAATACAAATATCATTGAACTTAAGTTACCATTAGTAAAAAGCTTGTTTAAGCCCGTATATTGACTTCTTCAGTTTACACACCATATGTTCCTTTTTAGCCTTTAAGAACCCTATTGGTTTGTCCATATAAACTTCTTCCTTTAAATTACTGCTTAGAAAGGAAATTTTCATTTCCATTTGGTGTAATTTCGAATCATAATGAGCCACCAAAATTATAATAATTCTGAGTCCTTCTTAGAGACAGGTAAGAAATTCTTTTTATAATCAATGTCATCTTTTTGAGAAAATCATTTAGCAGCTAGTCTGACCTTATAACATTTTAGGTCACCAGAGACTCATGTTAGGTTTCAAAAACCCACCTATAACCAATTCTCCTATAACATTTTGAAAATTTTACAAGGTCCTAGACACCATTATGTTCCAAAAATTTGAGCTTATCTTTTATGACATCTAATCATTTATCAGAATTTTCACTGTTCATGGCTTATGAAAAGGTCACTAGGTCATTCTCAATTCTTAGGTCATTTTCAAATTCGTGTGCCACATACTTATAAAAAATAACTGGTCCTCTTTCTCTTTAAGACCTTCTTAATGCCACTTTTTATGGTTATTCTACTACAGGTTCATCCACTTTATGTTAATTTTTATTACGAATAGTGGGCTCATTAATTTATTATTCTTTATAATTATTATTCAGTTCAACAATATATGGAATAACAACTTAAGTAGGTGTACAAGCCCTAGGTACTAGCACAACCATAAAGACTTCCACACCCATTTCCTAATTATCCACTATATGTAGTGTTTCACTCTCACTAGTCTCACCATATTCAATGAACCTAGCATTCCCAATTTCCACAAATTTTGTAGTTTGGTTAGGACAATAGAATATAGACTTTTCTAGATAACCAATGAAAGAGCTAATGATTATTTTTCCATCCAATTTCGTTTTATGTGGATTATAATGCTCAGTTTCTACCTGGTAACCCCAAATATACAAGTGCCTCAAACTAGGCTTCTTTTTAGTCCACAGTTTAAAAGGAGTCTTTGGAACTGCCTACTAGGAAACTTATTCAACAAATACATGGTAGTTTTTAGTGCATATGTCCACAAAGAAATGGGTAAAAATAACTTACACATCATACTCCTTACCATATCTAACGAAGTTTTTTTGCTTTTCTACCATACCTTTTTGTTAATGTGTGCGTGGCATTTTGTATTGCACATAAATACCACTTCTTTTAAGGAATTTAGCAAAAGCACTAATATTTTGACCACTTTCATCATACTTACCATAATATTCACTGACTCTATCATACTTGAATATTTTCACCCTTCTGTCTAATTTCCTTTCAACCTCATTAATATAAAACTTCAAGGTATTTATGACATGAGATTTATCATATATCAAATAAATATATCCATAACATGAATAATCATCCGTAAAGGTGACAAAATATTTTTCTTTATGGAAAGTAAGCATATCAAATGGTCCATACACCTCGTCAGGAATTATTTTCAGAAGCTAAGTGCTTCTTGTGGCTCCTTTATTTATTGTGTGTTTTACTTGTTTGCCTCTAATACAATCCAGACAAATGTTAATATCTCAATTCAGGAAGTATTTCATTATCTACTAATATTTTAAATTTTTATTTGAAAACATGACCTAAACACTTATGCCACAAGTAAGTAGATCTATCATTAATCAAACTAAGTTTGATACCAATATTGGGATTTAAAGTCAATAAAGTTTCAGCATAAACAACATCAAGGTTTAATTATATAAATCATCACACAGTACACCATTACCAATCATATGGTTACGTCTGTACAAGTCATGTTTGTTTTAATTGAAACTACCATGGCCAAATTTGAATCAATATCTAAATCTATTAAGTTTGGATAAAGAAACTAAATTCTTAGAT
Source organism: Erythroxylum suave (assembly GCA_027563595.1). Lineage (NCBI taxonomy): Eukaryota > Viridiplantae > Streptophyta > Magnoliopsida > Malpighiales > Erythroxylaceae > Erythroxylum > Erythroxylum suave. The sequence continues at coordinate 5,904 of JAOSBN010013145.1, read as the reverse complement.
ATTCTAGGTACATAAAAAGTTTCATGTCAGTTAAAATGATATCCAATATATATGATTAAGTGATAAGTCCTAAAATCTTCCATTTTTAACTCTTATTCCATTGTCCATTGACAAACTCATTTATTTATATATATTTTCATATCATTTGGATGAGCTTTTGTTACTATAATTGGTCTTTATGCATTATTTGATTATTATTTGAATTATTTTGACTTACTTTTAATTTGTGGTTATAGGGGGAAATTTTCATATTTTGGTTTAATTATGATTAATTAATTTTAGGACAATTGATGCTACATTATTTGTAATTTTATTGTAGGGCATTTAGAAGAAATTAGAATTCAAAAGATAAAGGTGAGCTAAACAGCAGCAGGTGGATAACTGGAAATATGAAGCATAATACGACAACATCACACGAAGAAAATGTAAGCACATGGACAAGAGATCATTAAAACGAAAATGCATAAAGTAGATGGAAGAGAAACAAAAACAACAGCAACATATGAAGAAAACGCTAGTAGTTGGAGAAGGAGCAAAAACGGTAGTTGAAACGAAGGCTTGATGATACGGAAGCCCCAAGAAACAAGGTTCTTGAAACCCCCTAATCAAATTAAATCAAATCCCCAATCTTTCTATTCTAAGAACATGCTAGTTCAAACCCTAATTATATGAAATTGAGACCCAAACCCAAAGAAAATAGAAGAATTGAACATGCAACAAGTGATTACCTTGATAAGTGATGCAATCCTTGAAGTAACAATAAGAAGAACACGCCTTTCTTGAAAATAATATCTTTGAATTTTATTAATAAACTAATCTGAAGTTTATAAGGACAAAATAAGGTATTATACCCTTTCTCACATCTAAACCCTAAAAGGAATAGGTTACAAACCCATTTAGTGCTAAAAACAAGCCCGATCCTAAGTAGTTTAGGAGTTATAGCCTAATAATGCAATCTGATCCTAATCCACTTAGGATTGGGCTAAACTAACTTAAATAAGACCAAAATAACTTAAATAAACCTAAAGGGGGGAATGGCCCTAACGGAGGTGTAAAATAAACTAAGGCAACCTTACAAATGAATACCCAGTCTTTAACAAGTCTTTTGGCCCTAATAAATAAAGGATAAAACATAAGCCCAATGTATTAAATTAAGCCCATAAGAATAACCCCTCCATACGCCCTCTCTAAAAGAATCACAAGCTTGACTACTCCACTTAATTTCTCCATGGATGGTTCGACCTTATCATCAAGGTGAGATGTAATGTGACTTTGAACAAACCCTTGAAGTGCTTGAGTAAGCCTTGCTGCACGTTGCCTTATAATAGGTCTGCTTGGAAAAGTAAGCTTGTCTTGGCATATGGCACCTTGATCTCCATTGCTGCCATGGCTTCTTGTATCATTTCCCCCCTCCTCAAAAGGATTCATCCTTGAATCAGCCCCTACATTATCAAATGGAGAGAGATTAGTAACATTAAATGTAGCAGGTACTTGATACTCACTTGGAAAATCAATCTTGTAGGCATTATCATTAATCTTTTGAAGGACTTGGAAGGGTCCATCCCCTCTAGGATCGAACTTGCATTTCCTTTGCTTAGGAAATCTCTCTTTCCTGAAATGAACCTAAACCCAATCACTAGGCTCAAATTGCATCAACTTTCGCCCTTGATTAGCTCTTTGTGCATATGCTTCATTCTGCTTCTCTATATGCTGTTTTGCTTTCTTATTAATGTTGCGCACCAAATCTGCCCTCTTTTGTCCATTTGCAGTAGTTATCTCTCTTAAAGGTACAGAACACAAATCTAAAGGTGTTAATGGATTAAAACCATAACAATCTCAAAAGGTGAATAACCAGTAGTAGAATGTATACTCCGATTGTATGCAAATTCAACTAATGACAAACATTCTTCCCATGTTTTAAGATTTTTACTGACCACAGCATGCAAAAGAGAACCTAAAGTTCTATTCACCACTTTAGTTTGTTCATTAGTTTGAGGACGACACATAGTAGAAAACAAAAGTTTAGTACCTAGTTTGCCCCAAAGGAGATGCCAAAAATGGCTCAAAAACTTTACATCACGTTCAGAAATAATTGTCTTAGGAACACCTTACAAACGCACGACATCCCTAAAAAATAACTCAACAATATTTATAGCATCATCAATTTTATGACATGTATTGAAATGTGCCATCTTACTAAACCGATCTACTACTACAAATAAACTATCCCTATCCTTTTTCGTCCTAGGTAGCCCTAAAACAAAGTCCATAGATATGTAAGTCCACGGATGCTTAGGCACAGGTAAAGGTGTATACGAACCATATGGATGAGTCTTAGATTTCTCTTGTTTACATGCGACACACTTAGAACAAATTTTCTCAACATCTTTTCCTATGTTAGGCCAATGAAAATGTACACAAGGTATGTCATATGTCTTTTGAACCCTAAAATGACCCATCAAACCCCCAAAATATGATTCACGCACAAGGACTTCACGCATAGAACATTTAGGCACATATAACTTGTTCTCCCTAGACAGATAGCCATTATGTTTATAAAATCTTTGGAATGCAGCATGCTCACAAACACCAAACACATTAACAAAATCAGAATCCAAAGCATACAAATCTCTAATGTACTCAAGCCCAACAATTTAGAACTTAAATTCGTGATTAGAGTGTACCTTCTTGAAAGTGCACTAGTAACTACATTCTCCTTACCTTGTTTGTATTGTATCATCTATAGGAACGTTTCTATGAACTCCAGCCACTTTGCATGCCTCTTGTTAAACTTACATTGGCCCTTTAAATGTTTCAATGACTTATGATCAGAATGGATCATAAACTCCTTTGCCAGAGATAATGCTGCCAAGTCTCCAATGCTCTTACCAAGGCATAGAGTTCCTTGTTATAAGTGGAATAATTTAATTATGGCCCATTAAGCTTTTCACTAAAGTATGCAATAGGATGCCTACCTTGCATCAAAATAGCACCAATACCTAACTTGGAGGCATCACATTCTATCTTAAAAGCTTCATTAAAGTTACGCAAACTCAATACAGGTGTAGATCATAATTTTTCTTTCAATGTATTAAAAACAAGTTCTTGTACCTCATTCCACTTAAATCCAACATCCTTTCTAATTATTTCAGTCAATGGCTCCGCAATGGTACTAAAATCTTTCACAAAACGCCTATAAAAGCTAGCTAAACTGTGAAAACTACGCACATCACCAATACACTTAGGAGTAGGTCAATCTTTAATAGCCTTAATCTTCTCCTCATCAACATGCACACTACTGGTAGAAATAACAAAGCCAAGAAAAACAATTTTATCCATACAAATAGAACACTTTTTAAGTTCAGCATACAGTCTTTCACGTCTAAGTGCTTCTAGTACATATTTAAGATGCATAACATGCTCATCAAGGCTTTTACTATAAATCAGGATGTCATCAAAGTATACAACCATAAACTTACCAATAAAATCATGCAAAACATGGTTCATTAATCTTATGAAAGTGCTAGGTACATTTGTCAAACCTGGCATGACCATCTATTCATATAAACCATATTTCTTTTTAAAGGCTATTTTCTACTCATCCCTACTTTCTTTATAATATGATGATAACCACTATGAGATCAATTTTTGTAAAGAAACAAGCACCATGTAACTCATCAAGCATATCATTTAACTTAGGAACGGGGTGGCGATACTTATCATTATCTTGTTTACTGCCATGCAATCCATGCACATACACCAAGTTCCATCTTTCTTTGGTATCAATAGCATTGGAACTACGCATGGGCTTAGACTTTCTCTCACGTGCCCCTCTTAAGCAACTCCTCCACTTGCCTTTGAAGCTCCTTTGTCTCCTCAGGATTACTCCTATAGGCTGGGCGGTTTGGAATTTGAACTCTTGGCAGGAAATTAATCTGATGTTCAATGCCCCTCAATGGTGGTAATCCCTTGGGCAACTCATCTGGAAATACATCGGAGTATTCCTACAAAACAAGTTTCACAACACTAGGCCAAGAAGGGTCACAGTCTGATTATAAAACAACTCCTTATACCTAAGCAAAACTAATGGTTTCTGCCTGTACATGACCTTCCTCAATTCTTTTTCTTTTGCAAAAAAGTACTCTTTTTCATTCCACTCTTCTCTCCTTTTTCAATTACGTTATTCTCATTCTTTTGCTCACTAGTGCACTTAGTCTCAGTTGGGCCTTTGTTTTTATTTTCTTAAATGGCCTTTTTTTCTTTTTTTCTTTTTAAACTCTCGGCCTTTCCAAGTTTTTGTTCTTCCATGGATTTTGCAAGTCTCAACTGATCCTCTTGAACTTCTCTTGGCGAAAGAGGTGCCAATGTGAAGTGTTTCTCCCCCATCTTAAATGAATACCTCTTTTTGAATCCATCATATACTACACGCCTATCATATTGCCATAGTCTCCCCAATAGTAAATGACTAGCATGCATAGGAACTACATCAAACAACACTTCATTAGAATATGTCCTAATTGAGAATGCCACTAGCAATTTGCTTGTTCACCCTAACCTCTCCACACTCATTAAGCCATTGCAACTTATAAGGACTAGAGTGCTTAATAAGAGGCAGCCCCAATTTCTCAACCAAAACCATGCTTGCAACATTGGTGCAACTACCTCTATCAATTATTAAACTACGCATCTTACCCTTAATTAAACATCTGGTGTGGAATATTATCTCCCTTTGTTCATCAAGCTCTATCTTTTCTTGTGCATTGAGAGCTTGCCTCACTATTAGTGCTTCGGACTAAGCTGGTTACTCAACTTCCTCATTAGTGTAATCCTCTAACTCAGGCATATAATCTCCATCACTATCTTCTGATTCAATTACGCCATCTCACAAATATAGATCTTCCTATTGGGACTATGGTTTGCCTTATGACTCGAACGCAAACACTTGAAGCAATGTCTCTTTTCTTAGTGCTAGGAATTTGATCATTAGATCTAGGCACACCTTTAGAGGCTGTCCACATTTCCTTGGACTTGTCCTTATTATCATAGGGCTTATCCTCACTCTTTTCCTCCTTCTTGGGCCATTTAGGCCCCCAAGAATTTAAAGGTCCCGAGGTGTTACCTTTGTTGAAGCTTTTTCCCTTCAATTGTTTCTCAATCTTTATAGCCATGCTCACCATGTCCTCCAACTCCAAGTATTGATGAAGCTCTAACACGTTGGATATCTCTTTGTTTAGACTAGAAAGAAACCAAGCCATTGTAGCCTCTCTATCCTCCTCTATGTTAGCTTTTATCATAGCTATCTCTATCTCCTTGTGATAATCTTCCACGCTCTTTGTGCCTTGCCTCAATGTTTGGAGTTTTTGATGCAACCCCTTATAGTAGTTATAACATCCCATTACCTTTGGGAGGTTAGAATAGTAAATATGAGTGATTAATGAGAGCTTAAAAATGCATTTTTCATGCTCATGCATAATATGACATACACATACAAGTGAATGGTGAAATGTACACATTTAAAATGACTGTACATGCATTCATTGACATTCAGGGTATAATTGCTTTATATTTGTGAAATGTGATTTTGTGGGAGTTGTCATTTTTATATGACGAAAACTGATTTGGAGAGTGTATTTAGTAATTTAGAATTTTTTGGAAATTTTAAGAAAATTTCTGAAAATTTGGGTAATTTTATAGTAGGAAAAAAATGCCAAGTGGCAAGACAATTGACAAATAACAGTAGAATTAAGAGTTAAATGGCAGTGGAAATTTTTATTTATGACTTTGGGATTTATTGACATATGTCATTGAAATTTAGAGACAATTGGATTAGAAATTGGAGTTGAATGGACAAATTGAATGAGAAAAACCTAAGTGAACCTATAAGGAGATGACATGTGGCCATGT